>VZRI01003366.1:58562-98613 GCA_013397515.1 Upupa epops
GGGTGCGGGGGGCGGAGCGGGAGCAGGTGAGCAGGGAAAGGTGAATTCTGCTGGTTCAGAACGGTACGAGCTAGGCGCGGCGGCATGGGTTGAGTGAGGGACCGGGAGCCGCGCAGGTGCGGGGGAGGAGGGAGGCGATGCTAAGCCGAGCCGGGCAGGGGCCACTGGGTGCTGCAGGGCGGGCGGTACCGGTGGCTCCTGAGGTGACCTCCTCGAGCAGCTTTTGCAGCCCGCATCGGCGGTGCTGCGGTGACAGACCCGCAGTAGCCCGTCTGTCAGTCGGCCTGTCTGTCGGTGGTGGCTCTGCAGCCCAGCCCGCTCGGTGGCCGCTGATAACGTTCAGGTTGTGCGTTCCCGGGCAGTGGGGGAGCGCTCCCGCCGCTTCTGCAGCTCCCGAACAGAACTGCTGGTGAATCCCAGACGGAGCCCGATCACGGGAACTGCCCCAAGGTCTGGTTCCATCTGTCCCAGCAACAGACGGCAGTGCCAGCGCCCCTTTTCTCTATGGGTAGTACCGTAGTGCATCGCAACAGCCTTCACTGGCTCCTACATTTTGCAGCTCATCTTTATAACGGGAAAAAAAACCCAATCCTCTACTTAGTGGCTAAAATAGAGCCGCGTCCTGCTCTAATTATTTGAAGCAGACTAATTAGTAATAATGGTGGGTCCAAATTATGGTGGTCCTTTCTCCCGGTCTGGGTAAAGTGTCTGGATGCAGCTAAAGCACCTCAGCAGACACGGTTCCTCCCAGGGTACTCCACCTTTGCAGTCAAGTTCAGTCACTTAACAAAGATCTAATTGTTTTATTTGTAATGGAATTAGCATTCCTCCCGGTTCTTATGTAGAACAGAGGTACCAGAACTGTTTGCCAGGTGAACGCTTTCTGCAGGGCTGGCTCTGGCTCTCTTGCTCTCAAGTAAGCTGCGGGGGATGAATTCACTCAAGACTTGCTTCTCCCTCCTGCCCAGTTTGTTGTTCTCCATTCCACATCTCCTCTGCTGGTACCTCCCACCCAATGGACTCCCTGGAGCTGGATATCACAGTGCCTGTGGCTGCGTGGCTCTTACCCATCCATGCCCATGTATGTCTTAAACACCAGTCTAAAAATGCTCCCTCCCTAAATCGTGACACTAATAGGGAAAATACAGAGGTAAAGTTTGTTGTTTCAGAATTGATACTGATACTTTTCTGATATCGTTATGTTGGCATGTGCTCAGCACAGGGTAAAAGGCTGAGCAGGGTTGCTTGGTTGAAGTTACTGCACCTCATGGTACTGATGTGTTTTGATTTGCACTGTAATACAGCTGTAATACTGCACCAGCTCAGAGGATAGTTAAGTGCTCTCTACTCACCTCAGTCATTGCTCTTTGTAATTTTCATCATGTGCTGTGGAAAAGGAGAGGTGTGAACAAATACAGTGGTTACAAGCCTTGAAAAGATGCTTTTTACATCCACTTTCTCATACATTGTTGTCTGGGACTGGAGGCAAGTGTTTGCATTTCCTAATTGACCTCATTTTTATGGATAGAATTCACATGCCAATACTTACAAGATAGTCTTTTATTCTTCATGCAACATTTTTATCCTCATTATATTGCTGTCCGAAATAGATCCTTACACATGGCTCTGGAAGGGGAAAACATAGTGTTCTGGCTTAGCCACCACCATCCCCAAGACTGGTAAGAATGGAGTTCAGGCCAAGCTGCTGTGTTGAACCGGGAATTCAAATGTTGGAGGCACAAAGTGCCCCAGGGAGAACTTTTTTTCTCTGCTGGCCTTTGGGAGCGCCAGGGTTCTTTGTCACACAAGGGAAGATGTGCCTGAGTGTACAAAAGAGAGTTCACAGACTGCATTAGGAGAACAAACCCTTTGTGAAGTGTTCACTTTGACTCGGTTAACATGATCCCAGCTCTGAAGTCAGTGTGGGTGCCACTTTGATCACTGGGCCCAGTTTATACTGGGCTGTTCTCTTTCTAATTGCCTCTCTAACGAGGTGTAATTCAACCATCATCTCCATAACGAAGCAGGCCAGTGCTGGAGCACTGTGGAGCATGGAGCAGGGCTTAGAGAGTTAGGATTAACAGGGCTGCCCTGATCTTGAGGCATTGGAATTTCCCGTTTTTCTATCCTAGACCCCATGGAGGCTGGTGGTGATGACCATAAAATGTTACATGTGTATGTGTGGCTTTGCTATGTTGTAATGGTGAGGGAAGATGAACCTCCCTAGGGTGACCTTACTAAACTGTCAGCATCTGATGTACAACCTTTCTGTAAGATGTCTACAGCATAGGTGTGAATTGAAACAAGAGCCCATCAACCAGGTTATTTGCAGAGTGAACAGCTTCATTAAAATTTTCTAGTCAGGCAGGCAAACACTGGTTCTTTCTTCATTGCTGTGCAATTCCTATAGGTGCAACAGCATTTTCTGTTGAGCTCGGTGCTAGCAACCCCTTCTGCAGTACCTAGAGCTGAGTTATCCTAACTTGGCTTTGAAACTAAATACTTTGCTATTAAGTGCAACTAAAAAGGGATGTCCGGTCATCTGCTTTACTGTCACATTCAAACGCTGCAGCCTAGCAGAGTAACCCTAGAGGGCTCAGTATAGCCTGGATTACTGGAGGAAGGTAAAATACAGCAAGGCTTTTTCAGCCACAGTCCTGTGTGTATGCACTGAGAAAGTTCCATTTTGCCACATCCCCTATATTTTTCATTCTATTTTTGTTATTTGTCTCTTTTTTATTTTTACCTTGGCACTTCTGTGATAGGGTACAAGTCTCACAGGTCTTCAAGTTTCTATGTAGCCTGGTTCAGCACTGGCTTTTTAACAAGGGCATTAAGTTTTCCAGCAGTTGTTTTGGTGGAAGCTGCAAGAAAAAGCAACCTTTTTCTTTTCTTTTTTTTTAAATCTGAAATCACAGAGCCTTTGAAAAAAGCATGTGCAACGGGGCTTTCTCTTGGACAAGGTACTGTTGCTTTGTCTGCTGTTTGTACCACTTAACAGAAGATGCACACCAGGAATTTTGTGAACATACAAATACACAGGCCTGAGGAGATAACAGTTCTAGCAAATACCATTCCCACACTCCATGGCTGGGAAGAAACACCAGCTGAGTGGGGTGGTTTAACCCGCATTATGGCAGGTAAGCAAAGATTCACTCAGTGATGGGGTGTATACTTTGTTATTGGGTTGCTCTTTAGAGGCGACCCTCTGCTAGGAAGGAACAGCACGGATGAATAAGCTGATTAAACACCCTTCAGAGTTTGCCACGCAAAACAAAATGCTGTGGCCTGAACTGCCTGATCTTTTTATTTTTTCTTTTCCCTTGCAGAAAGGAAGAACATTTATTTCTTTTGTCCCTGTGTCCTGGTCAGGGTCAGGAGAAGCAACCCGCAGAGTTGAGGGTTATGGGGTTCCAAGATAAAACTCATTTGAATATATATGGTGAACAGTTTGTTCCACTGTGACTTCCCCCCTAGTGAGATTACACAACTATCAACATTTTCTGCATTGTAGCAGAAGAACCCGAACCATTGTTTGCTCTGTTGGAGAGGGACTAGTTCTGTGTCTTCGCATTGTAGAGAGCAAGCAGTTAAAACCCTCCAAAACCAGAATCCGTTAAGAGACTCAAGAGTTTTCATGTGGGGCACACAATGTGCCAGCTGTTCACACACAGGTACTGGGTAGTTTTAGGCAGCTTCTGCCACACAGGCTCAGGAGAGTTGACAATCAAGCATAGAAAGAAAGGAAATGCCTGTCAAGATCAGGCAGACATATTGAATGCCCAGGTTGGGAGGCTCTTAGGCATTTAATCAGGGTGCTGGGGAGTATTGTGGAGGTTTTGCCTGTGATCATAAATGCCCAAGATTTCTCTTATGCATCTCACAAGGGAAGAAGCATATAACCAGCAAAACAAGCCCCCTGTCACCAGGGAGGGATAGTGGTCCAGCAGGAGGGACAGTGATCCAGGAGTTCCTGAGTGAGGTTCCTGTTACAAGAGCTCCTGTTAATGGAGCTTATTCACCAACTGCATTGGCTGTAGTTGTCTTCCACGGTGTCTTCTAGGAACTGGTCTCCCTGCATTGGACAGTATTGACCAAGCTGTTTATCATTTAAAACTTCAGGTGTGTTTCTTTATGCTGGAAAGTCAGACTGCAATGGTTTTGTCAGGTGCTGGGTAGGCAAAATGCCGAGAGTTCTGGCATTATACAGGGCTGTTAACAGGAGTCTTCCAAGGTAGGAATGCCTGGCTGCGTTCCTGTTCACAAGTGACTACACAATGTGTCAGGGGTTGGGAGCGACATATTTTCCTTCATCTCATCATCTCCTATTTATGCTCTATGTTGTCTATACCTATTGAAGGCTTAATAATTTGGTTTTGTTGTACTGGCCCAGCAATTACTAAAACAACACAAAGGTCTTCGTGGTCTTTGATAATTTTAGTGGGTTCATGTTTGATGCTCAGAATGCATGAAAAACTTCCACTATACAGATTACAATTGTGAGACTGGTATTTTGTTTTGATAGCAGTGATTTGGAGTGAGGGGACTTCATCCTGCAGTCCCTCACATGCCACCATGGTGATTTGCAAGTTGTACAACAGGAGGAATATGCTTTCAGGGTCACGTACCTGCTAGCTGAAGTTACTGGTCATCCTTAGCTAACTGAGAATCATAGCGTGGGGGCATTGCCTTTGGAAGTGATTGCGCTGTGCTGAAACAGCTTGGGAAGAATTCAGAAACTTCAGTGTGTCAGCAACCCTTGAAAAGTCATAACTGAGACTCTTAAAGGAGCTGCTGGCTCACTGGTACTGAATTCTTAAAAAAGTCCCAGCATTTCAGAGAAATGACAGAAATCTGGAGATTAGATGATAATTTATTTCCACTTAGAAAGGAGAACAGTGGTGACCTACAGATTTGTAGGTGGCTCAGGGCACCATTAATAAGCAGGTTGTGAAAAGCTAAAATAAAAACCATCATCATCCAAAAAAATAGAGTTTTGTTCAGTAAGTCTTGTCCTACATTTTTATGGATTTCTAGTTTAGCCATCCTTGAAGTTAGAAGATAAAGGCCTAACAGCAGAATAGGTGAGATGCTAATAAAAATCACATTTAAATGAAAAATCAGGGGTGCATTTTTAGAATGAGCCAGATCAGCCACTCGAACCATCCATGAAGGACAGTGACAGCTTCACCACACTCTTGAGGGAAGACACCTGGGCTGTCTTTACTACCTCGAGCAATTAATGGGTATCACTTGCACTGCTTCTAATTCATCTCCAAATGCCTCATGCTGCACAGTTGTCTTGCTTTCACATTACCCAGGATTAACCTCTGGAATTGGTGGAGCTCGCCCACGAAATCAGAGACTAATGGGACCAAAAGTGTAAACTGGAGCTCCCCTGCAGCCAGATGACTCTATTCCTACAGAACATTTCATTTCATCCCAGCTTTCATTTGAGCGTCTTTATCACTCATCCTGTGGAAAGATCTTATCTGGATCTGGAAAAGCAAACAAATACTCTGAACAAAGCCTCAACTGCAGCAGCAAACCTGCTTTGGTGTGTCCTACTGTCCTTGTTTAAACAACATATAACACCATCACCCCAAACCCTCCCGAGAGCAGCTCCTCTGGAGGTCATTCTGAGAAGGGGTTGGGGCTTTAAAATTTCTGATCGTTGGTGTCTTTGCCTTTTCATTCATGTAATGACAACTTATCATTTGGCCTAGGTTTTTACACCAAAGATCTAGAGTCATCTACCATATCTAAATTCTTGAACTAGATGATTTCTATAAAACTCAGAAACCCCAAAGCCATGTGCTAAACCTGTGGCTTTGTAATGCATTTACTACTGTAGATGTTATCGTGAGGATTCTGAATATACCAGTGATAGCAAATATTCAGTCCCCTGATCTTCCAGCCTGGTGATAGACTGCTGTTTTGTTATGATCCTCTGGCAGAGAGGAGCTGCCAGCATCTTGCAGGGATGTGCAAGGCTCCATTAGTTGAAGTGAGCAATGATTTTTTTTGGTTCAGAACTCCTTTAGAGAACGCATCATCTAATCTTATGTAAAAATCATATGCCAAAACATTTAGTATTACCCAGATGACTGACTGTGCAATGTAAATTATCTGCAGGCTCTGCAGTTTAAAGTGATAGGCATACACAGAAGGACCTGAACTGATCTGAAAGCTTTCTAATGTCAAATTAACCCCATTTTGAGCACTCATGGAGAGCAAAGCTCTTTTTCTTTTAATTATTTAATAACCTTGATTAGTTGTGTGAAAGAATTGTTGAATCATCAAAGCTGGAAAAGACCATTAAGCCCAACTGTCCACCCTGCAACCCCCAACCACTAACCCATCTCCTGAAACACCATGTTTTCCCATTTGTTGAACCCCTCCAGGGACAGTGCCTCTGCCCCCTCCCTGGGCAGCCTGTTCCAAGGACTTCCAACTCCTTCTGGGAAGAAGTTTTTCCTAGGATCCAATCTGAACCTCCTCTGGCACAACCTGACCCCATTTCCGGTTGTTCTATTGCTAGTCCCTAGGGAGAAGAGGCCAACCACTGCTTCACTCCAACCTCCCTTCAGGTAGTTGTAGAGAGCAGTGAGGTCTCTCAGCCTCCTCTTCTCCAAGTCAAACAACCTCAGCTTCTTCAGCCAGTGCCATGTGGTAAATTTCTACATGCTCCTGCATTTAACTTGCTTTGCATTATCTACATAAATCAAACGTTTCGTCTGTATCTGTAGGTACAAGTATTGCACAGATTATACCTATTATTTTGGTGATTTCTCTACATGCACTGGAATCTGTGCTGTGGATTTTGTAGGCAGAGGTAAGGTGCAACCCCATGGAATTGCAGAGGTGGGTAACAGCTTCCAGAAGCCAGCTGTGTCTCAGGAGAGCTGTCAGTGGTAAGACAGGACACATCCCAGTTACATGGAAGTTGTTCAGGGAGTTAGCAGTACTGTATATGTTTTTTCTTAGTAAGCAGCACATTTCCTGGAGTCAGTGTCTAAGAAATCTGTGAGGTAGGTCTTTGCTTCAGCACTTGAGATGTCTAAGAAATGTTTTGAAGAGGATACTCTGCATTAGCAGGTGTTACTGAATAGGGAATGAGGAAATTAATTGTTTCATGGCTGTTCCACATGTGTTTTGAGATATATGTCACTTTACCCTCTGGTATTTATGCTTGGAGGCTTCAGATATCTCTCCTATAACTCTGCAAGTTAAAATTATCCAGTGCCAAACTGAGAGATCTCACTGAGAAGAAATCATGATACTGCTTGTTGTTAATTCTGCACCAGTGTTTATGGTCATGTCTGTGGAGATAGAAGCACGTTGATTAAAGTAACAGTGAAAGCAACTTAGTCATGTGGCTTCTGATTTAGAAGTCATCTTCACTTTCCAGATTTCTGATGCAGCGCTGCCTGAATTGTAGCTATCAGGTCAGGGGAAGGAAGATTCTTCTTTAAATCTTCCAAAGAATTAAGAATTTACTGTTTTCAGCTCTTACAAACTCTAGCCTGAAGCATCAGATAATCACCAGTTAATATGAGTACAGAACACAGGCAGGCACAATCACTGCTTGGAGCTCGCTCTGCATGGCAACCTCATTGTAATTTCTGGTTTATCTGGTAGATGAATGTTTGAAGTAGCTGTTCACTCGAGGAATACCCCTGCATTGATTTTTCTGTTCGCAGATGGTGTCACCTCACCTGACTTCAGCCATGCTAAGGACAGGCAGTTGCTCTCAGCAATTGTCTAGCCAACAGAGAACAGGGAGTCCTTGCAGCAGGTTCTTTCCTCCATCCTAAAGAGGAGCCTGAGGGGACAGGATGAGTTGTTCTGAACTAGATGTCAACTTTCCTTGTATTATCAAAGGAAAGAGATTATTACCCTGCCTGGTGTAAGCAGTGGGAGCCACTTGCTGGTACCATGTGCCTCAGGATTGGCTGGTGGAGGCAGAAGGAATTTGTCCTAGCTTGTGGGAAGAGAAGATTCTTTTCAATAATCTTAAATGCTTTAATTAGTGCAAATGTGTACATGGTAGCAGCTACAGCCCAGGTCTTGCTGCAGGAGTGGAGACACCCCCATGGGGACACCCACTGTCACCCCACTTGACGCAAGAAACCTCCAGAATTAGCAAACAAAGGAGCCAAGCTGAGACTCCTTTGCAGTTGTATTGGGTGCCAGGAGCCAGAGTCAGGAGGCAAAAGCGAGTACCAATATCCAAGGAAGTTACTGGTTAATACATTAAAATTAAGGTCAGTGTCACCTAAACCATCATCATATGCTTGTTTCTGTAGTAAGGTTTGTAAACAGTCAGCAATGCTCAGTGCTGTGAGCCCACACTCATGGGTTTTACACTCCATGCCAATATTGAAGCCCTGTGGCATTAGCCATGGTTTCTGGGCCTTCACCCCACTTGTAAATTAGCCTGGTACCCTCGTCCATCCTGGCAGCATAGTGAAATAACAAGCTCTTTTCCACAGCTGAGCATTGCTGCTCTTCATGCACCGCTTATTTTCAAGTTGTGTTATTTGTGCAATAATTACTAAACCCACTGAGATCTCATTTGCCCTTCACCAGACAACAAAAGGAATTCTGTTTCAGAGTCTGTCGTTTTGTTTTTCAGAGCTGCGTGTGCAAAGGTAAAAGCAGCTGCTTTTGCGATGTTCTGAAAGGCAGTAAGGTAAGAACAAACATGCTTCCCCTTGTTTAAGGTGAGCTGATACTTGGAAATTGTTAACATGTTAGTAGAGTTGCTGCTGAGTCCATGTGTTCTGTGATGCTATTCTGCCAGGGGACAAGGTTTAACTAAAGACCTTTAAATTGATTTATTTAAATGCATTAGTTTAAGGAGTTGCCTGACGTTTGAGCACCAGTGGAACTGGTAGGCTTCTACCAGGAGGAGACAGGAGGCTACCAGCGGATGCCCCCAGATGCTGTTGCCCTGGCAGCAGCTCTCCTGTTACAAGTTTCATAATGCCACCGGGAGTGTCATGTTCAGCCCTTCCCTCCTGCCATGTGCACCTTGCCCATGTTCCCCCATCCAGTCTCTGAAGCAGTTACCCGCACAGACAGACAGACAGCTCCTGCAGGGCGGGGATGAGTTTCTGGGTTCTGCTCATAAACATACTGCCAGCAGTGAAGGAAACAGCACCAAACACATCACAAGTAATCAAGCCACCATTGTGCCTTTTGCCAGCAGCGGCTTGGCAGAAGCTCGAGCAGCTTTTAAACAAACCTGAACTGCACAAATGCCAAAAATTCTTTCAAGTCCTGCTTTGGACTGCTGAAAAAACAACTGGTTCACAAATGAAAGGGGCATTATGAAAGAAGTCACAGTGGTAATTTGGGCTGTGGACACCGGCTGCCACACTAACCCTTATCAACTCTTCCAGGAGTCTGTATAGACTTGGGATTTTGACATGTCTGACTGGTAAAGAATCACTCCTGACTTCCCTCCTGGCTTTTATTATTGAGAAAAAATGTCACAGCGCACCACAGTAAACACTGCTAGTCCTACCCCAACGAAGCTTCATTTCTGTGTTGGAGAAAAGTTCTTTCAAAGTATCAGTATTCTCTATTAAAACATCTTTTCCTAAGTGGGAAAGGAGAATGCACACATCTTCAGCAAAATCTGTGCTTATTTTGCATGATCTTGTTTCTTCTACTCTTACGCTGCCAGAGAGAGGGTCACGTTGGATGTTAGGAAGCCCTTCCTCATGGAAAGGGGGATCAGACCCTGGAATGGACCCTGGAGTTGTTGAAGGACAGACAAATAGAAGAACTGTGAATAGGAATGATCACTCACGACTTGCCTTCACTAGTGCCACATTGTGGTGCTGAGCAGTAGTCAGAGTTAATTGTTGCTTGCACTGGTGAAGTTTTGGACAGTCAGGACTGTTTTGCTAGCCAGTGTACAACCTGTACATTCTCTGCGCTTGTTGCTCTGCTGAGGAGTGTGGGCACAATGAGAGAGGCTCCATGGCTGCTGAGGAGGAGCAGCCAGCTCAGAGGAGGAGGACTAGGGACTGAAGTCCCATACTCCCTTGGATATCACACCGGCCTGCCTGCCTTTCCTGGGGCACTAGGCAGTCTTGTCTTTAAAAGCCATGATGTACGGCTAACAGACACTTTGTAATGCAATTCTTATTCACAGAATCATAGAATCATTAGGGATCAGAAGGGACCTCAAAAGATCATACAGTCCAAACCCCATGCCACAGCAGGATTACCCAGACCAAGTGGCACAGAAACACATCCAGGCGGGTCTAGAACCATTCCAGAGAAGGAGACTCCACAACCCCCCTGGGCAGCCTCTTCCAATGCTCCATCACCCTCACTGTGAAGAGGTTTCTTCTGATATTTATATGGAATCTACTGTGTTCCAGCTTGCACCCATTGCCCCTTGTCCTATCACCAGATGACCTTCAGAAGAGCCTGGCTCCATCCTCCTGACACCCACCCCTCACATATTTATAGATATGAATGAGGTCACCCCTCAGCCTCCTTTCTCCAAGCTCAAGAGACCCAGCTCCCTCATAAGGAGTATGTTTTACTTCCTTCATCATCTTTGTCTCTCTGTGCCGGGCACCCTACAGCAGCTCTGTGTCCTTCTTGAACTGAGGGGCCCAGAACTGGACACAGCACTCCAGGTGTGGTCTCACTAGTGCAGAGTAGAGGGGGAGAAGAACCTCTGCCAATCTGCTAACCACCCCCCTTCTGATCCACCCCACAATGCTGTTTCGCTCTCTTGGCCACAAGAGCACATTGCTGGCTCAGAGTCCTCCTGCTGTCCACTAGGACNGAGGAGGACTGGTCCCAGTACTGATCCTTGGGGGACCCCACGAGATACAGGCCTCCAACTAGACTCTGTCCCATTAACCACTACTCTCTGGCTTCTATCCTGCATTCAGAGTTCTGCTAAGTTATCCAGGGAGTATTTCTTATCTTTACATATTTTGTTTTTCATAAGGGAGCTATTTAAAATCTGGTGAGTTTGTGGGGTTTTGAGGGGTAGGTATTGGTGAAGGGAGAAGTCAAGGTAGTTTTACTTTCCTGAGAATTTTGGAAGTTGTCTTGTATCCTGAATAATGGCGCTAAGACTTCTGCACAGCAAAACGTCAGGGTCTTTTTTGTGTAGCTCTCCCCTGATAAAACAGAGAATTGATAAACCCATTGCCCCTTACAGCCTCCTGCATTCTGTCTGCGTTGCTTTAATCTGCTGTGTTTCCTTGGTTTGTTTCCTTTGGAACTTGACCTTAAAAAAAACAAATGAAAAAGTAACTGGATGTCTTCGTCTCTGAGACTCAGAACAATATTTAACAGTTAAAAATCATGAGTACTGTTGGCTTCTGGTATCTTCAGCTGTACTTATGAACACATTACATCAGTGACACCAGGTGTGGCTGAGACCACTTCTAGGTGAGATCACAGGAGCAGGTCGGTATGGGCAGGAGTGATGTCTCCGCTACAGTAGCAGACAGATGCATAGAGGGGAAGAATGCCTAAGAAATAAGTTATCAAAAGGAGATTTCACAGATATTTTAAGAACTTAATTCTCTGAATGCTTACAGGGTGAAAAAGGCTTTCCAGGTGTTCCAGGCCCACCTGGTCATCAAGGCTTTCCTGGCCCAGAAGGACCTCCAGGGCAGCAGGGACCAAAGGTGAGTGTGTGAGACTCGAAGAATCTGCTGAGCTGTGACTGGACAGAGAATTCTGGTTTGAAAAAGCAAACCAAGCCCAAGCCCATTTCACAGGGTCCTGCTGGGTGGGGAATGTGTGGTCACCAGCTACAATGACTATTTTGACCTGAGTTGAAGTAGGTGTTACAGCCATGTCCCTTCCAACCCAAATCATTCCATGATTGTGCAGTTTATCCCCTATGCACACTGAAAAGGAGGGTAAAATGCCTCCACTGAGCTGAGTTGTATTAAATGCTTGGTTGCTATAATGTCTGCAATAGGCAACTAGTTTACTTATTTCTGTGGCTCTGTGTGCAGACATCATACCGGTGTCATAAACACTGCACATCCCCTTCTCACATATATGCTTATTTCAATGGTACTGAAACCTGTCATTCTCCACTGGTGATCTAGGGTTCTCCAGGGATTATGGGCTTAGCTGGACCTAAAGGTATACGAGTAAGTATTTCTCTTTTAAATCTCATGTTCCGTGCCAGTGACGTGGCTCAATAGTTTGTGAGAAATAAACCCCAAATGTTATACATGGGTTTGAATGCTCATTAGAATTCCTGACAGAGTATGCTTGTGCATTATCTATTATTTAGAACTTCTGCTTTTTTTGCTAGGTTCATGCAGTGTGTGTTTAGTACTGGGTGTGCTATGGAAAAAGCCAGACTAGAATTCCATGACGAGTTGTTTTGGGTTTTTCCCGCGGTCATGGTCAGTCTCTGTTAGCAGTGTGTGAACTGCTGTTGTACTGGGTCAGGAGAGTTAAGGCAGTGACGATGCTTTGACGGGCTTATACCTGCACTTATACATTCTCATTAATTCAATCAAAAGAAAAACTCCATCTCAAGCTTTTGCCTGTTGTTGGTGTTATTGTCCATCTGTTTTTATATCATTAGGGAGCCCCAGGAATACCTGGATTTTCAGGTCCCCCAGGCCTTCCAGTAAGTAAATACCAACCCAAATTACCCATTTCTCTTGTCGCACAGCCAGCCCTCTGTCTGCCATTATCTCAGCCAGCGTGCTCACTGTAGTCCCCACATCAGTGCTGTCACTCTCAGGTAGCTGGGAGATAAAAATCTTGGCATTGGCAGCTCTTACTCATCATAACCATTTAAGAACATACTGTCAGGTCTTGTGAAACACTGCTCCACCATAAACTTCTGGTACTGCTGTGGGGCAATACCAGTGTGCAAATACAGAGCTTGTGTCCATTTTACACTTGTGTTTAGGGCAAGCCGGGAGCTATTGGTCCTCCTGGGCGTCCAGGTGTTCCAGGATGCAACGGCACAAAGGTAAGAACCATCAGGATTCCTCTCATACTTTAATCCAACATTATTTCCATGGTTCCAAACACTGCTCAGTACAGTGAACTAAAGGAGAGAAGAGATCTTGTGGTGAGACAATTTGGGGTTGATTACTATTAAAATCTGGGTTCAACCCATCCTCACTGATGACCTAATTCATGCAGCTGATCCCAGGCAATAAACATTTGTCAGATGTAAAATGCATGATGACATGCTAACTACAAATACCATGTTGTGGTAGGCTTTGACATGACACTTTCTAACATCTCAAGTGTTCAAGCATCAGCACATCTATGTCATATACTGTATGTCATCTGTAGTGAAGAAGAGCTGACAAAGCTGGGTATGTTCAGCCTTGAGAAGAGAAGGCTTAGTGGGGACCTTATGACCATGTACCAGTACCTAAAAGGTACCACGAAAACGGTGAATCCCCTTTTCACAAGGAGTCACATGGAAAAGATGAGGAGTGATGACTAAAAGTTGCTTCTGAGGATATTCTGATTGGACTGTGGAAGAAAATTCTTCACCAGTAGAACAATTAAACACTGGAATAATCTCCCAAGAGAAGGGGTTGATTGCCCTACCTTGGACGGTTGTAAGACCCAGTCTGACAGGCTGCTGGGATATCCAATTTAAAGTGTAGTTTTAGTTGGATAAGCTGGACTAGATGGTTCTTGAGGTTCTTTCCAACCTGATGTTCTTTGAAGATGAGTGTTGCAGAGACTGTCTTTGGCTGTGCTTAGCAATGGCTGGGAAACGTTCTGAATTCTTTCTTCTTGTATACTGCAGCTATGATTTGTTTTGGTTTGTGACTTTATCTTGAATGGCGAGACCAAAGGAAGGAGAAGTGCTGCCTTTTTGTGTAAGACAGATAATAAAATAATACTTCTCAATGGTGTTTGCTAAAAAGTGGAGAATAATGTTTGGTATTCTGACAGCTAAAACTTTTTTACTCAATCCAGAAGACGTAAGAAGTTCTAATTTTTTGTTGAACTGGGTTATAGAATAGATAGATGGTTAATTAACTTTATTTCACCTTTATTTCAGCTTGCAGTTGGCAATCCCTAAGTCCTGAAAGCAATTAAAGCAAAAGGCTTAAATTTACGATTTTACGATTTACTGAATGTTTCCAGCATGTTGGAAGAGGAAGTCAGAAGGGCAGCTGCTGCAGAAATGTATACCCTCAGGCAGTGATGCTGTGCCCTGCCCCTTCCAGCATCTAACGTTCTAATGCAACCCACAGTTGTAGTATGATGGCATAAAAATGTTCTTTCATAATCACATCAGCTAAAGTCAGACCATCTGACTAGGGACACTGACAGTTGCTGTTATTCCTTTCAGGGTGACCAAGGATTTCCAGGTCCTCCTGGCAGAAGAGGAGCTCCAGGCATTCCTGTAGGTGTCTGCAGGGTTTGGCTGTTCTGACCGTGTGCAGACACACACTGCAGAAGTGCAGCTTCTCCTTTAAATAAAACTTCCAAACAAGCCTGTTGAGTTCCTGTGGCTTCATATCTCACAATTTCTGAATGTGATCTTTACCAGCAACCTCCATTTTATTTATTTATTGATTGATTGAAGTCAGCTTCAAAGCTATTCACTTGTAGAGCTGTAACTGTGAGACTTGACTTTTTTTTAATGTGCCCTTCCTTATTCTTAAATTGTAGTCTGGCACGGTAAATGCATTCCTTGATCAACACAGTGTCTGTGACATTACGTCACATCAAGAGCGCTGTTCCTACACCTATGTATGTCCTTCCACCATCAGCTTTTCCATTCTTCTGTTCTAATACTACAATTGTTGTTCTCCCTAGGGTATTGCTGGCATCAAAGGAGATAAGGTGAGTTATTTACACTACAGTTACACCATAAATTATAACAGTCAGTCTTTTTTGATGGTCCACAGTCTGCATGGGTGTTCACCGCTGGAAAAGCAATAACGTTTCCAGTCAAGGTTTCCTTTCCAGATGAAGCAACCACAAACTTTGGTGCTTTGTCTATACTGGTCACATTCACCCTGGGTTACAAACAGTATTTGACATATTTTTTTCTCATGAATAACTAAACAACTTTTCCAAACAGCTGATGAATTCCTATGGAAATCTGCAGTGTTCTAAAGGGATAAAAAGCACCAAAAATTAGTGGATGGTCAGGACTGTGGGTGAGTGATGTAGGAATGTCTGAAACAAAGGCAGCACCTAGCAGGGAAATGGAATGCCTGAAAAAAATGTATTCTCTTGAATAAAATCTTCTCTTAAAAGTAGAACTATCTGTAGTGGGTAGTTGTCATCATAATGCTGTTCTGATGTCCTTTATTTCCCAAGAAACCATGTTAGAAGAGTTGTTCCACCACAGAGTTCTACAGCACAATGTGTTATCTTCCTTTGTACCTAATTGTCTAGGGGTGCCCTGCAGATGGATATAGCCAAAGGTATGGTGCAAAAGGTGATCCAGGATTGCCAGGGATGCCTGGACTTCAGGTAATTCAGTAATCATTCAGATGATGGATGGATGGATGGATGGATGGATGGATGGATGGATGGATGATACCTAGATGATAGATGATCGATATAGATTGATTATACGTAGGTAGTAGATAATAGATAGATAGCTGATAGATTGATCAATAGATATTAGATATTATTTATTGCATGGAATATTGGCAAGATTAAAGGGTCAGCAGTAGGACTGTATGTGCTATCATGTCCACCATTAAACACATCCTCACTTGAGCACTTTAGTTCTACAACAGAGATGTTCTCTCGTGCTTCAAAACATAGGCCAACCAATTAAGCAGTGAGCAGGAACTGCACTTCTGTGTTACCCTAAGAGGAGAAAATGAAAGCCAGAGACAGCGCTGCTCCACTCTCTGTTACTCATTCCTTGAACTTGATGTTGTGGTTTGCTCAGAGCCTTGCCCAGAGATTTACTCCTCATTCTGTTCCAATATACAGGGGGCCCAGGGGGCTCAAGGATATCCTGGGGAATTTGGACCACAGGGCCCTCCAGGAGCTGCAGTGAGTATGACCTTACATCTCACTTGCTACTTGCTTTTCCTAGAAACCCATGGAATTGCACAAATTTTAGTTTTCAAATAATTTCTCACAAATTCACTCTGACTACTAATTTGTGTAACTGTCAGAGAGATGTGTATGTTTGCAACTGGACTGCTCAGACATTCTGTCACCTACTCACAACAAATTGTGGATATAGAGGGAGAGAATAAGAACAGTGGTACAGCTCACATGCAAACTGAGAACTTCAAATCACCTGTATTTGTGAGGCCAATGGGATGAGATTCAACAAGACCAAGTGCAGGGTCCTACACATGGGCCACAATAACCCCCTTGCAGGGCTACAGACTGGGAGATGTGTGGCTGAAGAGTGGCCTTGCAGAGAGGGACCAGGAAGTAATGGTTGATAAGAGGCTGAACAGTAGCTAGCAGGGGGTCCAGGTGGCCTGGAAGGCAAATGGTATCCTGGCTTGTATCAGCAATAGAGTGGCTGGTAGGACTAGAGATGTAATTGTCTCCCTGTACTGGGCACTGGTGAGGCCTCCTCTTGAGTACTTGGGGGCAGTTCTAGACCCCTCACTTCAAGAAAGATTGAGGGGCTGGAGTGAGTTCCGAGGAGCAATGAGGCTGGGGAAGAAACTGGAGGGAAAGGCTGATGAAGAGAGGCTCGGGGAACTGGGAGTGCTTAGTCTGGAGAAGAAGAGACTCGGGGGGACCCTCTCTACAACCCTGTGAAGGGAGGCTGCAGTCNGAGCTCAGAGAGCTCTTCCAGACTCAATCATTCTGGAATTCTGTGAAAGTTGTAATTTTTTTACTTAAGGAATTCAATTTTTTTTAATGTAGGGCTTGGCAGGGAAAGCTGGACCTCCTGGACCTAAGGTTAGTCTCAGATTGGTAATAAAAATGATATGCAACATCAGTTAACTCATAGATGTTTCTAAGTTTAAGTTTAAGTAACATTTGGGGATTCTTTTCAGGGCCTTATGGGAGTGAAAGTAATAGGAACCAAAGGAAGAAAGGTAATTGTACAAAATGCTTACAACTTTTCTCAAGTTTTTTTTGTGTTTTCTGCCTTTTCTGATACCCTGTGGTGAAATGTGTGGGTGTCCTGGGATACAATGAAGGCCTAAATTGGCTCTGGGTGGGTGCCTGCAATCTAAGCACACTAACCAGCTCTTGCCTAGAGTCCAACAGGCAATGAAGGAACTTTGCTAAAAAGAAAAGAATTTATTGAACCCACAGCCAAGCAGCAAAGGAAAAATTCCCACATAAGTAAATAAACCCCAAAAAAGTAAAACAGAAACTGTATCACAGTGCCATATCTCTCAAATGGGAGACAGCTAACACATCGGGTTTTGGCTTCAGATGAGAGCTCTGGGAAAAGACAGTGCACACCAACACTCTAACCAGAGGGGGAATTCAGCCATCCCCTCCATCTGTAGAACTCAGCAGGGCTCCTGAGGCCCTCTTATATCGTGATGCTTGTGGAAAAGTTCCTTTTCCGATCCTCTTGCAGATGCCAGCTTCCCCTGTACATCTCAGGCTTGCTTCTAACTCCTCTCGTCTCAGGAGGCTACAACATTATCTCAGATGCAGGGAGAGACAGAACCCCAGCGTCTTTCTGTTTGCCAAAGGTTTAAGAGATCAGTATCTTTATGATCTCTATCTCTTGTCAGAGGCTTCTCCCAGTCTTTCAGTGGCAGAACATCTGAGCATCCATACAGCATCTGCGTGGGGTCAGAGGCAACATGGCATTGGTCATGTGGGGCAATGCCTGTTGTGGTAAATAGGCCTGCTTCAGGGGCCTGTTCTTTTCTTTCTTCTTTTTCTCTCTCTCAAGTGTTTACGGCTCCAAGAGAAGGAAAGGGTTAAGAGCTCACCACATCCTCTTGACATCTTCCAAGATGATCAGGCTACAGGAACAGTGTGTGGGGACAGTGGCATCTTGCTTCAGCCCGCTGCCTGGAACCAGTCTGGGTCCGGTGGTGGGTTCAGTCCAAGGACTTCACTCCCTCTACTTTCCATCCTCAGGGAAAGGGGAAGCTGTACCTCAGTCCATCAGAGCTCTCTGTCTTACTAAACACAGAAGAAGGCAGCCAGAAAACAGGAAGTCCACTTTCTTTTATCGACTCTGTCCACCAATCACCTATAGGGTCAAGACATTGAGCCAGGGGTCTGTTAGGAAAGCTATCCCCAGCTTCAAAATAAAATACTCTTTCGGCACAAAAGCACAAAAATCAACACCTGAAAATGTGGTAATTTTCAAACCGCAGCAGTGGGGAAATCAGTACTATACAATAAGGTTTTTCAGTATATATGTGGAAGTTTTACTGGCAAATGAACAAGTGGTAAGTAATGAGTAAGGACAAACTGCTTTCCCATAAGAGACAATGACATAAATTTTCTGATAGAAGAGGTGAAACCCAAATTAGTAACCCAACGGTTAGTACTTACTAACACACAGCATTGAATTAATTTATAAATCATCTGCACAGTGCTCCAAGCACATACATGTTGGTGAAACACTGTGGCTGTAGACTTGCAGCTTCTGATAGCCAACATGTTGCTGGTGTTAGCCTTGTGGTCCTAGACAACCTCCCAGATTCTGAATAAGAATTGGATGACTTATCATCCATGCACTTATTTTTAACTCCCGTATCTCCCTGTGATACAGAGAGTGCAGTTTTGAGGGTGTCTCCAAAGACAGGTCATGGATCTTATATATTGACTTAAACCAAGGAAAAAATCACAATCAAGAAGGTATTTTTAAATTCAAACGAATGTACAACTTTGAAACCAAGAGAAATCAGCATGTGCTGAAATTTTTCCATTTCTCAGTTAGAAGTCTGTCAGAAATCCTAAGTCTTCCATCTGCCCTTTGTTTTGGAAGATAAACAGCAAGAAAAGAGTGATGTTAACTGTACCAATGGCTGAGCGTAACGAAAGAAGTGTTTTCATGGTGTCAAAATTACATTGATAGTAATTTCAAACTAGAAACACACTGCTTGTGATTGTTCTGTTTTTCTTTTCTCTTGCAAGGGTGACATTGGGTTAACTGGGCCCCCAGGACCACCAGGAACCGTTATTGTGACACTGAGTGGACCAGACAATATGACGGTAGTAAAATTGCTAATCTTCACATTCAGCTAAGGCTTCTTCCTAGGAGTTACTTGGAGCAGAGGTTTTCATCTTTGTTTTACATGCCCTAACATTTCTGAGACTTGAGCTTGATCTGGAGCTCTGCTCAGAGTGTGTCTGCAGAACCACCAAGCTGGGTTGCTGTGTTCTCCTGCCCATCTGCACAGTGCTCCTGGAGTGTGAGATACTTTTAGTGACATGCTGCCGAGCACCCCTGAGCATATCTGAAGATTCACCAAATCAAGTATTGTCTCGTGAACTAAAATTCCTATATCTTGTCCTTATGAAGAACTTCAGCAGCAGTAGTTGAGAGAGTTTTAAGTCACAAATAGTCCATCTGGAGCACTGCCCCATCTCAGCTGTGGCAGTTTATGAGGACATTGAGCATTAAGGTTTAAAAGTCCTTCAAAACTCCTTACAGAAATAGTTTGGGACATGGGTCTAATCAGGTGGTAATTAGGTAGTCCATGAATGTTGTTTTTTATTGCTTGTGTAGGTGACGTAATCTAGAACCCACAGAGACAAGGATTGCATGAGCAGCCTCTGCATTTACATGGTGGAGGTAACTGTAGCTCCAGAGAAGCACATACAGTTTATTTGATTTTCACTCATTATTTGTGGGATATTTATTCCAGTCCCTTCATGTGTAATCATGGGTAGGTTGTTCTGAACTGCTTCATTCAGAAATAGGTACGCAGTCAGTTTCTTTTTCAAACACCCTAGGCATCACTCAGGTATTACGGCAAGAAAAATCCAACTGTATTATATTGAATTTTTGTGTTCTTTGTACTAGGACTTGAAAGGAGAGAAAGGAGAAAAAGGATCAAGAGGACTTCCAGGTCCGCAGGGGTTTGCAGTAAGTGACCAGAAGGAAATCCCTTAAATCTAGATGGTTAGGCATCATCACCTAGTAGATGCTACTCTCCAGAGCCCAGTATTTACACTACTGAAGGGTTGGAACCTTCAATGAGTACAACTAGATAACTGTCATTCATTTTTATACTTTTTGCTAAAGATGACACACTCACGAATGATGTATGTAACTGAGGAAGTGCAAGTCTCAAACTCTGTGTATCTTGAGGGTGGTTTTGTTACAGGGGCCAGCTGGTGATTCTCAAAGTGAAAAGGGTGACCGAGGGGAACCCGGAGCAGAGGTATGTGCAGACAATTGAGCACACGTAGGTTAGTCTTTCCTGAAAAGCAGTCTGGCACTAGTGATGCTCTCCAGCTTTTGTTTCACAGTAAATTTTCTTAGATTCAAAAGTTCTTTCTTCCAGTAAACCAGTCTAGAGGGCTGTAAGTCACGCAACAGTTCTTACAGGCTCATGTAGGTGAATATGTGAGCAAAGGAGCATCTGATGGTGGATACATTTCTGTGCTTTGCTGTGAAGGTTCTACTGTTGAAGCTTAGCTTTAAAAAGTGCTTTTCTGAGCATATAGTGGCTTTACAGTGCCAGTATCTGTGTTGAAGAGCATCGAAAACACTGGACTTACTGGTATCAGACTTGGTGTCCTCAGCCAGCAGCCATGTGGAGATGTGAAGAGTCATCTCTTGGAGCTGTGAAAAGAGTTATCCTGTCAACAGGATAATATGATAATGTATTTGACAATGCCTACCATTTGAAAGGAATTAAATAGGAAGTTATCGCTTTACATACAAGCTTTTAGATAAAAACTAATCAATGAAATATGTGGGTTCTTACTAAGACAATGAAAGTTTGCCACTTTCTAGTTAGGAGAAGATCCTGAAATATCAAAAAACCCTATGTCTTGAGGCTTTTCCTCAGCAAAACAGAATTTGGTTTTTTCCTTTGCAGGGTAAACCTGGAAAAGAAGGTGCCCCAGGTCCACCTGGCTTACCGGTGAGGAGCAAATTCTTCCCAGAGTTTTCAAAGCCAGAGTTTATATTCCTGACATGGGTTTTTCCCATTGGAAAATACTGATTTGCACACACTGAACAATTTTCCTTCACACAGCCAGCCTTGGGACATGCCAGGTTCTCATAGATCTGTGCAGGAGAGAGCAGTGTTTCCCATGGGCATGGACCTGTACCCCACCTGAGATCTTCCCCGAGATTTCTTCCCCTCAGCGAGTCATGCTCACCTTGCCATCACCACGAAAGATTAAAGCTTTGCACTTGAGCTCTTGCTGATTACAGTGCTTTAGATTAATCCTCACAAAACTGTGTAATGTCACCTGCAGGGGCAGAAGGGTGAGCAGGGCACACCAGGACTCACTGGCAGGAAAGGAGCTAAGGTATCATCTAATGGTTTTGTTGTTGCTTGTGAGAATGAGGATAAGGGGTGCTTGGGGCTGTTGTGTCTGTTTATTCATCGCTGTGTATAGAAAATGTTTTACTTTCCCACGTGGATGATGACCAATGATGTCAAGAGATAGGGAATGAAACACATCATGTGTTTTGAAGTGGTGTTCATCTGTGCCTGCTGCTGTGTTTCAGTGGGGTTTGGTGTCTGTGGCTGGATAGTTGTGTAAGGAATGGAGACAGGGCTGCTAACAGGAGCAGAAGGTTTTCTGTAATGCTATGAACTATGTCCTGAAGTAACGATGGGCACCACATGTTATATCACGTACTGTTTTTAATAAACAAGCCATCTCTGTTCTCTGACAAAGGGGGTGAAGGGAAGCATCGGTCCACCTGGAGCTCGTGGTCCAGTAAGTGTGAATTGTCTTCATCATACCATTTTCCTAAGCTGCTAGAGTAGGTCAGACTGCCTGGATGAGGCAATAACAGATGTTCCAGTTCTGATTGAGGCATGGCCTTCTCAAAGTACTGATCTTGTTGGGGGTCTCAGTGATGATATTCTTGGTAGTGGCTTTCCACAAAGCCTCACATTGGAAACTGTTTAAAAGAAATAACTGCTCAAAGTGTTTAAAAGAAATAACTTCAAAAAGAGCTGAAGAGTTTGTGACAGTCACACAGAACTAACTCATTTTAAGCAAATCTACAGCAGACAAGGACAGAATTTGAATCCTAATGCTAAGTGTTTTTTTATTCCAGTTGGAATTGGTGTGTTAGCAGGCAGTTTACATTTCAGTGTGATGTTGATACATCAAGGCACAATAGTTATTATTGCTCTGATTGGCTAGTAGTGATGCTCAAGCAAAATAATCCAGAAAAGAGCAAATATTCGTAGTTGTTTAAAAAACATAGAGAGAATTACAGCAAACTGATTTTGCTTGTGGCCTGTAGAAACTTTAAAACGACTTCAGGTTTAGCACTATGACATTATTTACTTTTATAGCAAAGACTTTTGAATGCAGTTATGATTTAAGGGGTTTGTTTTTTGTTGGTTTTCGTGTATTGTTCTTACTGTTTCTTCTTACTACCTTTCTCTTAAGACGGAATATTATGATAAAGTGATTGGTGAAAAAGGAGATGAAGGACTTCCCGGACCTCCTGGACCTAAAGGTCAATGTGGCATGCCTGGTGAGTGGGAATCCTTTAACAAGAGCTGTCTGCTCAAAGGCCTTGTTGCCAGCTCAGCTCTTGAGCATCCAGCAACCTGCCTCTGCCTTTACAAGAATATGTCCCAGTTATTCTCATCAAACCACAGCCTTGGAGTGCATTGTGAGACTTTGACTTACGGCCATTTTTCCTCTTGAAGGAAGCTGGCACAGGTCTTTGTGCAGGTAATTGAGTCGGTGATAAGCTGTCTCATGACCTTAGTGGACCCACAGCATCAGCATGTTTTTGCTATCTGTCACAGACAGACCAGCAGGGCTAGAAGTCTCCCATTAAAGGTCAGGCACATTTTTATATCTTTTTTTGTAGCTTTCTTGGCTCGTCTTATGCCATTTTTATTGCCTGTTTTTCTAAAATAACAACAACCTGAGGCTTTCTTTTGGTATTTTGGCCAAGAAATCAAATTAAAATGTCCTGATTTGTTATCCGTAGGACCTGGTGGCTAAACTCTGAGGCAGCATCTTGCACGCTGTATCTCACGCTCACCCAGCAAGTCCTTGCTGTCTCTGTTTGGATGTTCTAGTCCTACAAGTATTTCTGTGTCCAGGTGACTGTGCTGCATCCAGTGATTACCTGTTGTTATGAATCTTAGATATTTCCAAGGGTTGGCAACAGGGAAGATGAACCTTGCACATATATTACTGTTATGAGGTGCTATGTTTACTAGAGCAAACCATGGCACCATAAAGAATTTTGCAGGCCAGTAGGTCATTCTCAAGTAATTGAGTTCATCCACACATGACATAAATGTGGTGGATTCTCTTCCTTCCTGTGGCAAACCTCTGTATCTGCCAGATTTCAGTAAGGATTGTCAGTATGCAATGGCTGCACAAGCAGCAAATACCTCCTTGGGTAAAAGGACACTGTGAAAAGAGAAAATAAGGTTAAAATGCAGCAGCCTAGAGTCTGCAGTTGTGACTGATGAGTTGTGACTTCACAAAGGGTACAAGGGTTTAACTCTACATGTGTTGCTTTTGCAGGGCCACAGGGTCCTCCTGGAGATGCTGGTAGACCAGGTAGGTGTAGTGATCCAATGCCAACAATAAAATACCTTGTTCTTCCTGCCCATTAGTTTTGTGGAATCTTCACTTCAGATGACCTTAAGCACCTTGAAGTGGTAAAAAATTGTCACCAAAAAGCTCGGATGGCCAAGTGTTGTAAGAGAGGTTAAAGACCATTTATAAATGTCTTTACATTGTCACTGTAATTATTAGATTCACTACAAGATAAAAGGATTTGTGAAATGAAGTGGGTATGTTTCTCTCTCACATATCCTGCTGAGAACTGCATTTTTTTATTGTTTCCCTTTGGTTAGGTGTGTCAAGACCTGGTCTGAGCGGTCCGCCAGGATTTCCTGGACCAAAAGGAGCAAAAGGAGAGAAAGGACAAGCTGGTTTGTGTATTGTGGGCCCTCCCGGACTGCCTGGCATCATTGGCAGACCTGGTTCTGTTGGACTGCCAGGTCCTCCAGGAGAACCAGGTGATGTTTCAGTATTGGGTATATAATGAAAAAGAACAAATTCAGAGTCCTCTCACTCTGATGTGTGAGATGATGCTCATACATTTCTTACTGAGGTTATATTGAGTAATATGGTTGAATAGAATTTCTCTCTGAAAAATCTTTTAGGATATTCATGAAAACATGTAGTAGTGACAGTGTGTGCTCCATTGCCAGCAAGATTCTGTGGGGAAGATACAGCAAATTCCCTGTAGTTATCACCTTTTTCTATAACCGTGAATGTAAAAATCTGCTGCATAAATCCAGGAAAGACTAATTGGAGAAAATCTGGTCTTAAAGTTAATTCCGCAACTGAATTCAGAAGGGGCTGATGTGAAAGCCAGAGAAATCTCGCGTTGCCTCTAGAGGTCGTGGTGGGTCTCCAGGGCAGCGCTGGCACCATGAACAGGAGCCGGTAACGGCTGTAGAGCTCCTGGAAAGGGTGTAAATGAGCAGTTCCTCTTCAACTAGGAGTACCGACAGCATCGCATTTGTTTTACATTGGATAGTCTGCTGATGTAATGGTGCTGTGCTTATTTCATTAACAGGGAGACTGCTGTTTAGAACAGGCCCACCAGGACTCCCGGGAGAGCCAGGGTGTTCAGGACCTCCTGGACCTTCAGGAGATGTTGGCATGAAAGGTCAGTTTGAAGAAACCGGTGTTCAGGAGTAGATGTTACAGTAATCCTCATGGCATTCGTATTCTTCTGGAGAGAAGGTTTCTTCAGGAACAGGAGGTGCTGAACCTCTTTGCCGCTTGCCAGCCATTAAAGTGACCCAGGCTGACATGGAGCCATGTCAGTTTGAAGCCTGCCCTTCTCTCAAGAGAATCTGGCTTACCAGTAGAGTCCCTGTATCCAAGTGCTTTATTAACCTAGACTTTAAATGATGAAGGACTTAAAGTGATTGCTCCTTCATTTTCAGTTAAGTGCGGTCAGTGCTGACTCGCCGACTGACCACAGGTCCTTTTGTAGTGTTTTAAAGCAAGCTTCCAGCAAAATTAAGGTCGTGATTCTAGCCCTCCTTGGCCAAAGCCATCAGCCATCCTCTGTCGCAACCTGTAATGTGTTAGCTCAGCTTGGGAATGACCTGCTGTGCAACAGCTCATGAGTTTCTTTCATGCTAGGTGATGAAGCTCGTGTGTGCACTGATTGCAGCTACATTCTGGGAATGCCTGGACTTCCTGGCTCTCCTGGGCCACATGGTCAGGACGGCACACCTGGTAAATCCTCTTCTTATTACTAACAGGACAGCAGGAGATGCTAATAGCTCAAGAACTGGGCATGATGCAATCAAAATGTAACAAGCAGAAATTCTGTGCCGAGTGTGGTTGTCAGAGCTTGTCAAAATCCCTGCCCTTGTTTTCACTATTCCTGAATACCATGTTTACTCTGCAGGCAGAGAAGGAACAACAGGTCCAAAAGGTTCTCAGGGATCTCCAGGTGCACCAGGGCTTCCAGGAGCTCAAGTAAGACTTTGGCTCATCTTGATGTGGAACCTTGTCTGTTCCAGCTGACACCCAATGCACCTTGTCCTAACATTGGGTGCCACTGAGCAGAGCCTGGCTCCTTCCTCCTGACACCTACCCTTTCCATATTGATCAACATGAATGAGGTCACCCCTCAGTCTCCTTATTTCCAAGCTAAAGAGACCCAGCTCCCTCAGCCTTTCCTCATCTGGGAGATGCTCCACTCCCTTCATCATCCTCATGGCTCTGCACTGGACTGTTTCAAGCAGTTCTGGGTCCTTCTGGAACTGAGGGACCCAGAACTGGACACAGTATGAAGGTTATTAAGAGGGAAGGCTGACACCTGCCAGAAGAAAGCCTGGATACACCTAGCACTGAAATTCTTCTGACTGCTCTGTTCCAGGGACCTCCAGGTTATAGAGGAGAGCAAGGATATAAAGGATCCAAGGGAGAGGCAGGGTATGTGCATCCAGAAGGGCCAAAAGGTGAGCAAGGAGATCCAGGGGCCAGGGGAGACAGAGGAAGGAAAGGTTTGAGTGGATTTCTGGGAAGACCTGGCTCTAAAGGATCCAAAGGCTCTAAAGGTGAAGAGGTGGGTACACCCTGCTTGCAATTAATACAGAACTGAAGAGAATCTAAGTTAGCATTTGTATCTCGTGCAACAGCCTGGTTTGTCTGTTCAGATACATTAGCTGAATATCCTATGTCTGACACAGGGGTGCTGAGCAACATAGGGGTGCTACAGCAACCAATGCTCGTAAAATACTATGCATGGAAGAACAAGAGTAAACAGGCTTGGGTAACACCAGAGAGAGGTGAGGCTAGGGTGGGTGTGTATTACTGACACCCCCGACCCCCCAGCCTATGGTGGTGCTAGTTTGGATATTTATCTTGGAGCATTAGCATGGGCTCCCACTTCGAATAAGGTTTTCTTAAGAAACAATCATTGTTTAGTTCTAACTAAACAATCTTTAGTTCTAACTCAGAAGTTCCTGTTCAGTGTTTAGGAGTTGTAGGGCTGGGGTTATTTACCAAACCTGTCTTGAGAAGAAGTCATCTACAGTGTAATGCCTCAGCAACTGAAAACTCAGGCTGTTGTATCTGTACTATTTCAGTCCTAACAGACCCCTGTTTGTAACCGTTGATGCCAAAATGTGTATTCTTTTAATCACAAATCAGAGGGAAAATTCTTAAATTAGCAGAGTGACTCTGTGACTAAAGAAAGCAAGACTAGAGTCACAGAACTGTGTTATGAAAGCTGGTGTACAAAGCAAGGAATACTTATCATATGCCCTTGTGTAATCACTAACAGGGGCTGGCTGGTCCAAAAGGAGACAGAGGACTACCTGGATTGCCTGGAAGTTTTGGTGCTCCTGGAGAGATGGGGCTTCCTGGACTGCCAGGTTATGGACCACAAGGAATAAGAGGTTTCAAAGGCAATAAAGGAATACCTGGTCTGCCTGGATTACGTGGAGAAGCTGGTTTGTACCTTCCATTTAGAGTATTTGCTTGACATTGCAGTACAGAACTGCTCTCTTTTTTGATGCTTAAGATTACATGTTGCCAAGGTGTAAGCCTTTGTAATCTTTGATTATGTATTTGCTGAAGGTCTGAAAGGAGAGGCCAGTAGAATAATTCCATTACCTGCATTGCCAGGACCTCAAGGACCAGATGGTTTACCTGGACCCCCAGGAGTGCCCGGTGAGCACATCTGCACCAAGTAACAGGAGAAATCAGAGATAGCAATAAAGTAGTCCCTAAAGCTTCCCTGAACAGCACAGAAAACTTTCTTGACAGCTTTATGGTAGCGTCTGTTCTTACAACTGCTTCAATTCCAAGCCTCACCCATGTGATGCCGTGTGATGTGTTTGTTGAGGAGACACAAATAGCTGTTCCTGGAAGTGTGGAATCTGGGCAGGTGTTGCACAAACACATAACTCACAGGCTCAGACCTGCTTTGAGAGCATTTTAACTGTGGAACCCTCGTGTCTAAGTTGTAAGATAATCTATTGTGATGTCCTAATTAATAGCAATAAGCTATAAAACATCTAATTGTACAAGATTATGTCTGTGGTGAAATACATCACAGTTTACTTATTTCCACTGTACAGGCAGGGTTGGAGTCAGAGGTCTGCCAGGTGACTCGGGACATCCAGGGCCAACAGGTGACACAGGTTTTCCAGGGCTTGGCTTTCCTGGAAACCCAGGGCCAAAAGGTAAATTGTTCTTTTTGATCTTCCTCAGAAAAGAATGACAACACCAAACACACCTACTAGTTCTCTTAGTCCACATTAAAAACAATGAGCAACTTAAATAGTCAACAGTCATTGAACAGGCAAGGGTGTTTAGCACTCTTGTAATTCACTGCCTTAAGACTTATAAATTATAAGTTTGGGATATTTTATAGTATTTCAGAAACTCCAGTATCAAAGCTGGGAGTAGAAAAACTCTTGAAAGACATGGATTACTCCTGGAATACTGCCCAGACAGGCCCAGCCTATCTACTACTGCTACCAAGCTGCTTATTAAAGAAAACAGTCAGGAACTGTAGCTTCACTTTACAAACACTCCCTGTTAAGGAACTGATTTGAAGCAAATCACCAATCAGAGGTACAGTCAGCACTGAGGGAAAGTATGAGGATGGAGGTGTGGTGGTGTCACATCAGACTGAAATCAAGACGCTGTCCTCAGCTCACATAAGCTACCAGTGTCAGAGGTTCATAACTGCATCCACACTGATACCTCCTGGTAAAATCAGGAGATGCTGTGGCATCTGTACTGCACTTTGATTCCTCTTGCAGGAGACAAAGGCCTTGCAGGAGCCAGAGGGTCACCAGGTTGTGAAGGAAAGACTGGAGATCCAGGCCGAGCTGGAAGCCTAGGACAACCAGGAGAAAAGGTTGGGTGAGAAACAACGCAGACCCTCCACAGGTCGCATTCACCAAGAGCAACACTGAGCAAAAGAGCTATGAGTGTAAGGAATGCAGGAGTTCCTGTGCCTCCTGACCAGGGATGCACAACCTGCAAAATTAAACTTTTCATCTGAAAAGTAGCTCAAGCCAGAATTCTAAATTCAGATAGAGAATTTCAGAATTCCCAAGTGTTTGGGATGTGTTGGTACCTGAGTTCTCAGAGCACAGGGAGGATACTGCATCACTTACGGCAAAAGATGAAGGCCATAGCTTCTGAAAAGATTAATTACATATTAGATGGAGCACAGTGACAAGTGAGTAATTTAAGCGAGTGCCTGGTTGAACTGAAGCACAGGGCACATAGGTGGGAGGCAATACAGCAGCCACTCTTGCTGACTACAGAAGCTAATGGCAAGCATAGGATTCTTGACTACTCTGTAACTGGGATTCACAACTAAACAAAATAATCACCCCCAAGTGTTTGGAGGAAGTGGCATTCATTTCTTTTTCTGGGTGTCCATGTCATTCTTCTGTGATTTCTGACATGACAAAGTGGGAGGTTTGAGATTCTGCATGTATTTTTTGTTAATTATTGTCAAATCTTAGTGTGGTGCTACAAAACAAGAGTGGCTCTTGTGGTCTAAGTGCAAGCTCAGATCTGCTGATCATCTTGTGCTGACTTGCTGTTACCCAAAGCAGGTACTGACAACCAGCAGCTTGGGCAGTTTCTGAGATTTAGGAAACAGAACTCAAAATCTGTCCAGACATGATGCTTCTGGTATGGAACCTGCAGCTGGTCCATAAGGATCATCCAGCTGAATTGTCTGCTGAACTATGGTGTGAAAAATCCCTGGGGAATGGAGACACTTACCCTGATAAAAGAATGTAATTAATCACACAGTATAGAAAACATTTTGGCAGGTTTGTGAAGCTAGTGGCTCTTGTGTTGCAGGGTGACCCAGGCATGGCTATTCCTGGAGAGCCGGGTGGACCGGGTTCACCGGGAGCTCGTGGCATTCCTGGCTCCAAAGGAGATGCTGGATTTCCAGGACTTCCAGGCCTGCCAGGGCACACTGGACGCGATGGTGATGATGGCATAAGAGGTACTGTTGTCCAACAAACCCATGGAGCACAGTGTGTTATGTTAAGGAAGTTGAGTCAACAAGGCTCTGTCAAAGCCTGAAACTTCTGCTGAGATCATCCTGAATCTAATCTCTTCTTTTAGGTGATTGTGGCTCGCCTGGAGTTCCTGGTAATCCAGGTTTACCTGGGAAACCTGCTGAATGTGTTATTGGTCTGCCAGGTTTGCGAGGTGGCCAGGGAGCTACAGGCCCCCCAGGTAGTATCTTCTGAATCCAATGTGCTGTTGGATAGGTCGGTCTAGGGCTTGTTTTTTTGTGTCTTCCGATAGCGTAAGGGACCTGAAGGTTCCTCTGGGTATTGGCTACAAGACAGAACGTGCCAAATTGTGAGCCCATTTAATAGATTAACTTCCTGCAGACAGCAGTAAACACGTGCCCTGGCTAACACTGACTACAGTGCCAAGATTTTTTATGAGAGGATGAATGCAGTATTGCTGGTGTTTTCATGTTTTGGTGAACCTTTTTCTGGGAAAGCACAGAATTGTCTACTCTTGCCTTTTTCTTTCTTTATTAAAACCAGACCAACCCATAAACTCCGTAAAGGTCTCCTGAATGTGCATGTGGTGTTACAGATGCCACATTTCACCCTCAAACAGGCAAAGTTCAAGCAGAGTTTCATGCTCATGATGTCAAGAGAGAGATGATGTTTTATCTTCCAGCCAGCTGTACCACACTACACTGTCATGCTTTTACCTTAGGAGGAAGAGGTTCACAAGGGTCAAAAGGAGAACTAGGTCCTCCTGGCTTGAGTATCCCAGGAATCTATGGCCAGCCTGGGGAAACTGGATTAATAGGCCTTCAGGGAAATACGGGATTACCTGGTCCCAAGGGACAGTCTGGAAGACCAGGGATTACTGGCGTGCCAGGTGAGGATTCCCCAGATACTTGTATTGAAGTGGAAACTAAGTCAAGCCTCCCTATCAGTTATTTTATGCATTGACCAAAGCCATTTCAGCTACTAATCCAAGTGCAGTGGGGTTACAGTGGGGTTACAGTGTGTGTAAGTGTGGGTCATGTGTTAGACACTGAAAAACTGGCTTGGACATCGTTGTAGAGATGGAGAATTAAATAAAATGAGCGACTAAACACTGAAATGACAGGCATGGGTGCACTTTTCTGAAGCGTGCAGTTCTGTTTCACCAACCAAACACTAACAAATATGTTCCCATTGCTTCAACTCCTCAGGCTCAAGGGGAGAGCCAGGTGCGCTGGGACTGTTAGGAATTCCTGGTCCCCCTGGCATGACTGGAAGACCAGGCAACCCAGGTTTCCGAGGCAAGTAGCCATAGTATCCACTTCATTCTTTCTTAGAGTATAGACACTTCCATGCAAAAGTAGTCTTGTGATCCATGTCGGTGTATGTTATCACTCCTGAGCACCCATGTTGTAACAGAACTTCTCTGAGTCTTGGTTTCTGTACCTGTGCAGGCTACAGACTGTATGACAGTGGTTTCCTGTTTCTAGCAGTTTTGAATTGGTACTGTTTCTCTTTCATTGGTTATGTAGAAATAAAGTGTCTGGCAATTTGCTAAATAAAGAGCAGGGAGTTTTTTTCTTACATTTCCATCCCCTTCATGTTCCAAATATCATTATTATATCTATTCAACACATATAAGATTATACTTGTGAGTAAGAAATAACTACCATCTCAAGCCATGTGCAAGATGTGCTTACAGCTGTTTTATTGCTGATTGCAGCAATTAAGAAGCATGTTAGGGAGTTGGTTTGGAATGTTTATTCACTTATCTAGTTGCCCTTAAAGCCAGCAAGTTCACAGCTTCCTTCCTGCTATTGCCTGGTCAGGTTTCTTCAGAAAATTGTTCTGTTTTCCCACAGGTTCTCCTGGGTTCCCAGGCCTAAAGGGAAGAAAAGGGTTTCTTGGAGCTAAAGGTGATCCAGGCGATCAAGGTTTTCCTGGACCATTTGAGACTTTGGTTGATATTGGGGATAAAGGAGAACAAGGCTTAAAAGGTTTGTTGTTCTCTCACACAAAACCGTTTAGGGGTGTCACCTCTGTTGCTGTTCCAGTGGATTCTAAAACATGGAGGAAACTGAATTTGCTACTGAGAGTATTTGCGTAGCTTTGAAATAATTACTGAACACTTGAGCTGCCTTTTATTGATGGGAGAGCTAGATATTACACTGAATATATCTTTCCATTTTAACAAGTTCCTATTCCTTATAAGAATCTCCTACTGTAACGTTAAACCAGTGCTACCAGTGGTACCAGGAAGTTTATATCCATAGATGCTGTAGGTCCAAGGCTTTACACCTTTAGTATCCTGTGAACACAGAGATGGCTGTGCTTACCCAGCCCAGTGCTGGACTGCTGAGAAGCAGAGTCTGCTCAAAGTCCTTTGGCTAGTCTTCATCAAGTCTCCATGTGAGCTGTACCTGCTTAGGCACTTCTGTATGCTGTTCCACACAGATATTTTCCCTTGGAAACCTTCAGAACCTTCTTTTTGTCTCCGTGTGAGACATACGGAAGGCTTTACCTTGTTCTTACTTACATGTGATCTCAGAGTGAAAATCCTAAGCTCCACTTTGGCTTCACTAGTTTTAAGAGTTATAAAGCTTTACGAAAAACTTGTAAGATGTTTTATAATGATTTTTTAAAATTGAAAACATGTTTTAGGAGTTCGGGGAAGAATGGGGCTAAGAGGAGAAAAAGGAGATGCTGGTGTGCAAGGTTCTCCAGGTCATGATGGATCTGAAGGAATACCTGGTCCACCAGGTATGGAATGGTACTGAGAATTCCTGCTGCAGAGGGACACTACAGATAATAGTACCCCAGTGCTAGTACAGTTTGCACTCTGAGCACCTGTGCATCCCATTTCTGTGGCAATATGCTGCACGTCAATCTGTAAAATAACAGGACACCATGAGAGGGCATGTGGTGTCGAAAACAAGTGTGTGAAGGTGACACTTCATTCTTCATTTTGCAGGTGTCAAGGGATTTATGGGTCTTCCAGGTGTCCCTGGAAGACAAGGATTCCCTGGTGCACCAGGAGCCAAAGGAGACATGGGAATTCCAGGTAACTTCCTGTCAATCCATGTTACAAATTCTTCGCAGTATATAGCAGCACCAGCAGAGATGTGACACCATGTTCTCTGCAGTACCTGGAGAGCTGCCTCCACCCCAGCATTTGCTTGACCTGCAGAATGCAGCTCCCCCTCCAAGTGAAATACAACTTCTTTAATTTATATATTGTTACATGTAAGAGCTGCTTGTGAATGTGTTCAGAAGTAAAATCATAGGCAGTGTAAATCACTGCACTGAAGGATGAATATCTGTTGAATACACACGCAGTAGCTGACAGAACATGAGGTGGCTGTGCAGTCAGGATCCTTTTAAGAATGGTGTCATTGTCTGTATTTTTCCAGGTCCAAAAGGACAGAAAGGATCTCCAGGCTTTCCAGGACTGCCAGGAGACCCCGGTCAACCGGGCTATGGTGGCTTTCCAGGTGACAAAGGAGATCCAGGGTACCCATCTGTGGGGCCTCCAGGAGACCCTGGTCCAAAGGTATGAAGGCAGTGGGAGCACAGTCATCTTAGTGATAAGCAGAGCCTTTGACTCCAGAAACAGCATGTAATCAAGAGCTATATGAAAATTCTGTTGTGCCATTAGGAGAAATTTTAGAGTCGATTGTGTTTAATTTTTCTCTTGGTGCAATAATTTCTTACTTGTAAAGGTGAAAAATCATGGAAATGACCGTGTTTCTGTAAAAGCTGCTAATCCCTTAGGAACAAGGACTTTGCACTTAAACTCAGTGGTAAGAATGCTAGCACAGAAAAATGATCTCAACAAATATGGAAGCTTTGTCATCTAAAACTGTACTGCTGGATTTTGTCAGTCTAGTGATGTCGTTACACAAGGTGCATTGGGATTTTCTTAGCAACATGTACAACTACATTCAGTGATTCTTCACCTCTCTGTGCAACTGCTGTTTCTCAGGGAGATCCAGGTCCACATGGAGTTTTGGGAAGAAAAGGAGAAAAAGGATCTCAAGGTCATCCAGGCTGTAAAGGACAGCCAGGAGTACATGGGATCAGAGGGGAACCTGGAAGCACAGGAATCCCAGGTATGTTTTGGTGTGGAATGGTGGTGAGGTGTTTCTAGAAGAAGATAATTTCTCAGTAAACTAGTGCCTATGGGGTGGCACATTTATATCCTAAGCAGCTCCTTTGGGCAAGCAGTGTGGCCGGGCTAACTCATATCACCTAAAGATCTTCTGTAGCAATGCACATCAGAAATGCCAGCACAGTTCCCAGGCTGCATCTAGTGATGATGCCTTTTCTTCTCTACAACACTCCTTACAGGGAAGCCTGGACATCCAGGAAATACTGGTGTTAAAGGACGACAGGGCCTCCCAGGACCACAGGGCATTCCTGGCCCTCCTGGTATGGTATAGATCTCCTCTCACAGATCACTGCCCACAGGTTGTTATTGTCTTTGTAAGGAGGCAGCAGATGTTCTTCTGAACTTTTCAGTATTAGGCTGATGCAGTTGAAGTCTCTGTTTATGTTAGCTCAAGGTTGTTTGTTTTCCCTGGTTCCAGCTTTCCTTGGTTCTCAATGCCTGTTATCAGCTCAGCTGAGGCAGGAGGTTTTAAATCTATTTCTCTGCAGAAGTTTTTGCCTTTTTTTTCATCCAGAAGTCCCAAGATGTGATGTCCACACATTATAAGTAAGGCTTGTTCTGTCTCCTAAAACAGAACAATAAACTAAGATGTAGCTAGATGAGGAGGAAAGGGAAAATGAGTTGAGGTGAAGAGAGGAGACAGAGTTGTGGTCTTACTGCCCCTGAAAGTGGAGTGGTGTTCGATCTGCTAAGTACAGTGAGCTCCATAAAACCAGTGGAAAAGTGTTCTCATACCAACTCAGTTCTGTCTCTCCTTGAAGCAGCTTAGCTAATTATATTTTAATAAAGAATGATCATATCTTCTTCCTTTGAAATGCAGATGAACAGAAGTGGAAATGATATTGCACATTGTAATTCACAGGAGCTGCTGGAGACCCTGGGAAAAGTGGAGCTCTTGGTGAAAGAGGAGCTCAAGGTCAGGATGGTATGCCTGGTCCCCCGGGAGCAAAGGGAGAGCCAGGTAACACCATAGAAATGTTTTTATTCTATTTTACCCTAGTTTTTTCTCTAGCTATTTGGAATTATTAGGCAAGGATGGATAAGGAGCTTCTGTGGAGCCAGAGCCAAGTTGGTAAGTGGAAGATTTTTCATGTTTGCATAAGTCTCAGGCTTTCCTGTGTAACCACAAGTACATGGTGTCAACCCAAATCTGTATGTCACTGCTCTACTAAACACATCATTTGTCAGTCTCACCGTAAAACATTAATGCCTGCACAAGCGGACATATTGCTGGTAACAGTTCTCTAGGTGCCTAACCTCAGAGAGATGAAAAGAACCAAAATCCTTCTAAAGGAGTCTCCTCTCTATGTGGAAGTAGGAAATCCCTGAGTTTATTCCATGAGCAGTGAAGGTTTCCATGACCTGCCCCTTGGGTTGTAAAACCTTTAAGTTAGATGTCGCTCCTGATGTCGTCGACGTCCACAGACAGATTTCGAAGAAGGGCATAAGCAATAAAGTACATTTAATGTGTAACTAATCTGATTTGCTGAATCCTGAAGAAATGTGAGGGCTGTTAAACAGCTACGGCGTTTTCACACCAATTATTTGGGATTTTGAGTATAACAGAATCTAACATTTTCTAGGAACACCAGGGAGAGGGATCCCCGGCCTTCAAGGTATTCCTGGTCGTAGAGGTGAGTTTATCTTTTCAGAAAGCAAAAGCTTAATTTTTAAATGCCAGGATCATCATCTTCCTGTCTAAGTCGCCTCCTGAGTTTTGGGTGCTTGAAATGTCAGGAAGCGTTGAAGATCAACAGTGATTCTGTACTTTTGATCAATGATTAGAGATCTGACACCAGGTGCTGGTGAAGTTCAGGCTGTTGCAGAAGGGAAATGAAACAGCTACCTTTGTGAAGGCCATATACCCATTCCAGAGCTTTCTTAGCATCGTTAGGATATGGAATTTGATTAGCAGAGTATGTTCTAATGAAAACACCTACAGCTGCTGAGTTCTGAGTGTACCGTAAGAAAGCTGCAGCAACTGCATGGTCATTTTGCTCATCTCCCCTTTTATATTGCTGAATTGCAGACAGAGCTTCCCAGCTGTTGGATTTTGTTTTGAATTTGTAGTACTGGTAAGAAATCACTGATTTGCTTCACTGTAAAAAAGGAAAAAAATCTCCCTTCACATCCTCCACACCTAAATGGTGTGCTCTAAGATGCCAACTTACAAACAGCATCACATCGGAGTAGTCACTTATTTTGTTGTACTCATTGATGCTTTTAGCTGGAATTTAGAGTAAAAGATTTGCCCGTGCTGATGCTCAAAGAAGCATCTTCTACTTACACATCAAGAAAGATTCACTGCTGTGATCTTTCTAGCCCCCTCTCAAGTTTATTCCTTTACATTAGCAATCTCTGGATGGCTTTTTTATTTAATTAAGAAACAAACCAAACCCAGAGTGGTGCAGCAAGTCCTGGCTCCTCACAAGTGTTTCACACAGCAGTAAGGTGGCTTTAGGGACTTCACTAAAAGCAAAGGCAGAATTCCAGCACTGTGCTATAGCAAATGCACACGATCCCTGTAGTCACATCACTTGGTGTCCTGCCAGCTCTCTCAGGTATAATGATTCTGCTCTGCAGGAATCAAGGGGGACATGGGACTGCCTGGTTTTCCTGGACCACCAGGTAGGAAAGGCCATCAGGGTGATCAAGGACCCATTGGACCTCCTGGCATATTGGGATTACCTGGATTTCGAGGTGCAACAGGCACAGCAATTACTGGCCAGAAAGGGAACAGAGGTGTTGCTGGTGCTGACGGGAGACCAGGTGTGTTGTGGTAACTCCTTATTTATCCAAAATGATAGTTAGAACTTAGCCTGCCCAGAACTCTTCCTCTAAGAGAGCTTTGGAATAAACAGGTGATTCCTTCACGAGTCAATGCAGTGTCACCATCACAAACACATAGTCTGTGTGCTGTGTGTAAATTCAAACAGCACCAAGCTTTGCAGAGCATCCAGCTGCAGGATTTCACCCACTCATGTGTTCAGGGCAGCCGGGACCCAACATTAAAGAAGTGAGACAGTGTGAGCGTGTGGATGTGGTGCTGAAGGATGGGGTTAGTGATGAGCTGTCGATGCTGGGAGAACAGCTTGACTTGATCTTGATGGTCGCTTCCAAGTAAAATGAGCCCATTGTGTTGTGATGTGTGTGTTGTGTGTGAAATGCTGTTGGTGGCAGCTTTTCCTTACTTTGGTCTTTCTGTACAGGTCCTCCTGGTTTTCCAGGGTCTCCTGGTCTTCCCACTCCCAGCATGAAAGGAAGCAAAGGTGACAGAGGAGCAGATGGCATACCTGGGCCATCAGGCCCAGCTGGCGACACTGGTCCTCCTGGTCCAAAAGTCAGTGACAGGGCCATTGTTTGTTTCTTACACCACTATTAACTTGCTTTTACTATGAAAATAACACCCAGGGCAACTTAAGAAACAGATCCAACCAAACAAAACTCAAATCGTACCCAAGCCCTTCATAACAGAGGAGGGAGATTACAATGGATAGGAAAAATCAGTATGTTTATGGGCTTAGGTCAGCCAAAAAGGAATCCTTGTGAAATTCTTGCGTGTCATTTCCTTGACCCTTCTGTATTACTGGGCAGTGTTAACCACGATGTGCCTGTTCCTAACACGCACCAAGTGGGGCAGTTCCTCCTGGCGGCAGCATATTCTGTCAATGTAATGCCTTGAATATTGTGAACAAATAGGAAACATACTTCAGAGCGAGCAGATGCTGCGTCCTGATTATTCTTGGTGGTGTCTGATCTGCAGGGAAGAGAAGGGCAACCAGGTTATCCTGGTGTGAGAGGGGACCCTGGATTTCTTGGATTCCCAGGTGTAAAAGGTATTCCATGTTTATTACTTACACTTCTGTCTGCCCAGTGCAGTCACTTGTGTGTTGCATTATGCTAGAGTTTGTGCAGTAGTGCTGGGTGAGATCCTGGACACATGAGGTTTTCCATCAGGAGCAGGGTGTCAGTCTGTGTGAATGTGAACATTTCCCCAGGCCATTTTTCTGAGGTAGATGCTGTGGGTGTGCCCAGACTGATGTTAAGGTGAGGAAGAGTCAAAACATTCATGGTTGCCATTCCAGGCAAATTCAAACCAGCAACTAATGATGTGTAAGAGGGCGTTGAGACCAAGTCTGCCAATAAGATCTGCCACACCACTGCTACATGATGTGACTCTTTGGTGGCCTCTTATCTATAGAACTTGAGCATGTAACCATAATCACAACACAGAGCGCCAGGGCCAATGTTCCCTGTAAGGATGGTCCCAATCACAAACTCATTTACCAGTTTATCAGCAGACAAGTTGTTTAATGTGTTAGCATGACTGATTTCATATTCCTGACAGTTAGTCAGATCAGTAGCTGGCTAAAAAATCCTTTTAATTTAGACATTTTTCTGGTGATTTAAGTCTTACCCAGGTTTGCATTACTCCAGCAGTCTCATTCAATTGCATGATTTACAGGGACACAAAGTGGTCATTACCTGTTGAACTCACTCATTTGTGCTGGATGCTAATTGTTGTGCATTTATATTTGCTCTAATTTGAGAAGTTGCACAAAGGCAGTAATTATATTTTACTAGGCAAACAGCTGCCATTTCAAAGAATAGCCAGTCAAGCCTCCTGACTTGATAAAAATACATTCTTTGCTTTTTACCTCCAGTGATGCTGTGGAGTAATTTGGCTTTAGCCTCACATTTTTCACAGTGACACCGAGCACTTCATAAGTGTCAAGTACTTGCAAAACTGTTGGGAGAACCCTCCCAACAGTTGTCAGCATCACTGGCAGTGGGCTCTAAATGGAATGGCTCAGCACCACTGAAGGCAGCTCTTGGCCTGCAAGAGAATAAGCGAGAAAGAGCGAGCATAGTCCAGAGCTGAGATTTCAATGAGTTTTGTGGGTACAGCTGTTATATGAAGACAGACATGGAAACAATTTCTTATCAGCTGAGTGCTCTTGGCCTATACATTATGCAACTACAGCAGGGATGTGGAAGTCACTTGTGCATTTCAGAAGTCTGCAGGTTCTGTTACTCTTTAAGAAGTTTGCAGGACTCTTAAATAAGCCTCTGAAACTCTGAACACTGTTTTGGCATTTTCAAACCAGACAGATCTATCTTCAATCTTCTTTTTTAGGAGAAAAGGGTAATCAAGGACCCCCTGGACCACAAGGTGCAGAAGGGCCAAGAGGACCAAAGGGCCTACAGGGTAACTAGTCCTTCTCACTCTAATACCACTGACTTTGGTTGACTTGTTCTCTTTTGAAATTAGTTGTCTTTTATGTATAAAGCAACAGCTTATCATTTGTGTGTGCTGCTAGGTCTACCTGGAGCTCCTGCAAAAATCTTCTCCCTCCCAGGAAGCAAAGGTCCTCGTGGACTGCCAGGAATCCCAGGAATCCCAGGTGATCGAGGAATTCCAGGGATTCCTGGAGTACAAGGTGGGGTTTATTTTTATTTCTGTATGTTTGTGTGTCCCCTTCCATCTGCCCTTTCTGTCAGCAAATAGCAAAGTTTTTGTCTCCACATAACCCTAAGCAAAATAATGGAATAAAAAGTAAACTTGGATCAAAACATTCACCATTTCCACAGAGGCAGAGCCATGCTCAGGATGTTTGGCATTTGGGGGGGGAGAAATTACCACGTCACAGAAGTGTTTCAGGTGTGCTGAGAAACATGGGGACAGTAACAACACACAGCCTCAAAACTCAATTGAACTCATGCTGATGATTATATTGCAACACAACTACTAAATGCGCTACATTTTGTAAAACTAGAATAACTACTGCTATATGATTCCTTTTTTTTTTCTTCATTTACTTAGGACCTAAAGGAGTAAAAGGTCAACCAGGAAGTTTTGGTCATCCAGGTCGACCAGGACTGCCTGGTCCCAAGGGAGACACAGGATTTCCAGGACCAAGAGGTACAGGACAGCAGAAATCTGTTTGCTGCTGACAATTTTACAGATTCATAGACTCATAGAATGGTTCAGGTTGGAAAGGACCGTAAAGATCATCTAGTTTCAACCCCCCTGCCAAGAGGAGGGACAGCCCCCACTAGACCAGGGTGGTCAAGGCCCCATCCAATCTGGACTTGAACACTTCCAGGGAGGGGGCAGCCACAACCTCCCTGGGCAACCTGTTCCAGTGTCTCAGCACCCACATTGTGAAGAATTTACAGTTTAAACCTACCCTATTCCAGCTTGAAACCATTACCTCTGGTTTTCCAGAAGCCCTTGTAAACAGCCCCT
>VZRI01003367.1:1252-37015 GCA_013397515.1 Upupa epops
TCTTGTGGATGGGCACCACACTGGCAACCTCCAGTCATCTGGGACCTCCCCAGTTAATCCAGGACTATGGTGGAGAGTGGTTTAGCCAGCTCTTGTGACAACATCTTGAGCACTCTGGGATGAATCTCATCTGAACCCATAGACTTGTTAGGATTGAAGTGGAACAGCAGGTCACTGATTACTTCCTCCTGGGTTGCAGGAGGAATATCTTGCTCCCCATCCCTGCCTACCAACTCAGAAGCCCAGTTACCCTGAGGATGGCCAAGCTTTTTGTTAAAGACTGAGGCAAAGAAGGTGTTACATACCTCAGCCTTTTCCCTGTCTTCAGTCACCATGTTCCTCCCTTCATCCAGTAAGGAGGGGATATTTTCTCTGGCCCTCCTGTTGCTATCAATGTCTTTATAAAAGCACTTTTTACTATCCTCAACAGATGTGGCCAGACTGAGTTCTACCTGAGCTTTTGCTTCTCTAATTCTCTGTCTACATGCCTTTACANAGGCTGCAGCACCTCTCTTGTGAAGACTGGCTGAGGGAGCTGGGGTTGTTCAGTCTGAGGAAGAGAAGGCTCCCGGGGGTCCTTAGAGAAGCCTTCCTGTACTTGAGGGGGCCTACAGGGCAGAGGGGGAGAGGACAAGGGGTCCTGGTNAAGGGGTCCTGGTTTTAAACAAAGATGAGAGACAGGATGGAGATGAGGAAGAAGATGTTTAGTGTGAGGGTAGTGAGACACTGGAACAGGTTGCCTAGAGAAGTTGTGGAAGCTCCATCCCTTGAGGCTTTCAAAGGGAGATTGGATGGAGCTCTGAGCAACCTGATGTGAGGGAGGTGCCCCTGCCCATGCAACGGGGTTGGAGCTCCATGATCTTTAAGGTCCCTTCCAACTCTGTCCTTTCAATGATTGTACATGGTAGGAATCACAGTGCATAAAATACTAAATTACTGAAATGTTCCAGGTTTTAGTTTTCAGTGCACTACATAAATAGGAGACTTCATTGACTACATAGTCTTGGAGTGATTTTTATAGAGAGAGGTCAGACATAGTTCTCAACACTCATTATTTCACTGTTCTGTCTCCAGGGATTGCTTTAGGTTGCAAAGGTGCATCTGGCATGTTCCCTTTTGAAGCAGCAGAATGGCTCTGCTACCATGCCTTCATTGTCAAACTCTCAAACCACAGAGTTGTTTACAAATGCTTGCTTAAGCCCCTGAGAATCTGTAAGTATTTGACCATTTTTACCATTTGAAGTGTGGTCGTTTGTAATGAAACTTGCAATCCAACTGATTTTAGAAGTGTTTTTAAAGTCATAAAAAGCTGTTCTGAAATGCCCATTAATGAGCTTTCTGATGTTAATTGTATTAGAGTTAGGTTAACAGAAGCACTTACTGTGTGGCTTGTGCTCTGTTGTGATAGAGTTGGATGGTGTTGGCAAATCTCTGACTGTTACTCAGTGAAAGAATCTATCTGTGTACCTGGCCTCTGGGGGAGCTCTGTGTTTGACCAGTTGTGTGGTCTGTCCTCAGGCCAGCCACAGAAATACTAGAATATTTAGTTCTGAGTTATGAAAAGTCAACAGCAGGAGGTTCTTCTGAGGCAGTCAGTGCTGTTGTTTTGTTCAGTGGCAGTGAAGGCCAGTCCTCTCAACACTGTAATTCATAATTCACGCTCGGAATGAAGACCTACTTGGGTGGTTTTGTTACACAATGCTGAGACTTTTTTTGGTCTTGTTTTTGAGTAACACCTATTTGATTATAAATGTATCACAAGCTACTCCTGATACCTGCACCGAGGCCCAGTGCCCCAAAAAGAGAGCAGTTCTGCTTTTGGACGTAAGTTTTTCCCTTTCATGTCAAAGGCTTGCAGCTACCACTGAGTGCAGGCAGTTTGGTTATGGCAGTGTGGTATGAAGGTATCAGAAAAGGCACTTAAACATTTACAGAAACAAGCTGGTGGTTCGGATTGTACCAGGCATGCTCCTGACAGCAGTGGCCTTCCTGTGTGGAGCAAAACTCCAGTAGCCTCTACCAGAGTCCTCCTATTCACTCTCATAAATCAGTCTTGTTTGGCCTGCATCAGACTTGTTCCTGGGCTGTTCTTTTCATCACAGCATTGTGCTGTGGAGACGGTTCCCACAGGGCTGAGCATTTGATGGGGATACTGGAGCTAGATTTAAACACAGTATTATAAGTTTTGTCTTACTTTTGGGAATCGGGAGGCATGTGAAGATGTCAGAGGGAAGTAGCATGTGTGGATGTGAAGGGGAAGTCACTGGTTCTCAGGTGTGTTCCTGTAAAGTGAGCTCAGTATCTGTGTATGGCATAATAGTCTGGAGCACGGAGATAACCAAGGCTCTAATAGTGCCTGTGTTGACTTAACAACTGCATTTTTTGTTGTCATTTTGGAGTGTGTATTGGCTATCTAAAAGCTATTACTCCTGAAAGATCGTTGTTGATGGGAATTGATGTGAATTTTAAATTTTGTTCTTGTGGCCCTGCACATTCCCATTATCTCCACGGGAATCAATATCGAGCTCATAGGTTTTGGGGAGGAGTCTTCCCACTCTTACAAAACCTGTTAAATTTTGGCACCAGGGACTCATCAGTATGAGCTGTCCTCATTCTACAGAGTGAAGTATTTAAAACAAAGTTACTGTTTAACATCCCTCCTGTTTTTCCTACAGTGGGGAAAGGAGCAAGACTCTTTCTTTATCGTGATCAGATATAAATACATCAATCTGTCACCTTTCCAAACACAGAGCAAATGTTTATTGAGCACTTCTGCCTTTCTGCACCATTGCCAATGTTACCAGCTGCGTTTGCGTAATGGACTTAAGACTGTTGCTAGGATTTCACATGTTCTTCCTAATCTTTAAAAAGTCCTTTTTATTGTCTATAACTCTGTTGATGATAGCCTCTGTGAGTTTCTCTGTTTCAAAACTGCTGTGACCTATTATAAAAATGCAGTTTCTGATGATTTGGTCTCCAAATGAAAAGGTGGCTTCCCAGTTAGCCTCTCTTCTCTTACAAGGAAGAACAGCAGGGAGAATTGCTGTTGCCAGTGTTACAGCAAGAGGCACATTTTCCATGTTATATCTTTCCAAATGTGTTTTTTTTGTGCAAGTAAATTCCAAGCATAGGCTACTTTGGTGTCTCATCTGAAAGGAGAGAGGAAAGAAAAAGTTTGGCAATACCTTCCTGCTGTAGGTGAACTTAGCAACCAGGTAAGGACCTGTCCCTGGTCCGTTTAAAATAAGATCCTTCGAAGTAATGCTGGTTTGACAAAAGGCCTTTTTGGTGGATATAGTTATTAAATAAATCATCTGCAATTCTTGCATCCAAGCAAACACATGTTACAAGAGCATAGGAGGAGGAATTTGTTCCTTGGCTTTCTTAGTGTGTTAATATATTAACAAGATTTTTAACCTTTATATTTATTAACCTAATTTAAGGGCACAAGAATCGTAGCATAATCTGTTATAGTGGATTTTCATCCCCATACTACATGTGTTCCAGCTTTTTTATTGGATTCAGTTAGAATTGATGTAATTTACTATATTCCCATTTTTTCCTAAAACAGCATTGCTGCTTTCATGTGATGAAATAATGAATGGTTTCCGATATTTTGGTAGGTAAGATGCAGCTGTTCAGGAAGATCCCGAAGGACACTATGGCTCTACTGAAGACAGTGACAGAACCATCTCTTTGTCAAGATTTCAAAGCTATCCTGGACTAACTGACTGAAGTCTATTTCATAGTTTTTCCATGTTTGAAAATAAATGCTGCAACTTTAGATCACTTTTCTCTGTAGTTATTTTGGTAGAATGGACCCAACACGCAGGTGTTTTCCATGTTCGCTTCTCAGATACCATGCAAGGGCTCAAAAAGAGCTGAAAGTTTTGTTGTTTTCTTGGTTTTGCTTGCTCTAAATTCACAGGTTGTTTGAAGTCAGTGACGGGTTTATTATTAACTCCCATCATCTTGGTGAAAGCATCATTGAACTGTGTTCTGTAACCAGCAGATCCACTTTCTTGACTCAGTGTGTCGTTTCTGAAGAACTGTTTTTCTTCTCTGTGTTGCAGATTATTTTGTACTAATTGCCTGGTTAATTGCAGTAGCACACCCTTGACTCCATGATACTTATTTTATAGGGATCTTTACCACCCTGCCTAGTCAGGTTATGTCCTGGAGGCAGTTACCTGCACAAGACAAATGCCTTGTGGTACTGTCTGCCAAGATGTGCAGGTTAGAAATCGTACACTTTGGAGAACACAGTGAGTATAGGTCAGCATTTCAGCAGCAAAGCTGGTTATGTTTAGTGTATGATTGTATATATTTTGAGTGCTTGGTAATATTTCTAATACAGAGCTATACAGAAGAATGCTGCTTATGCCTAAAACCCAGAAGTTCTTGTTATGCTCAGGAGATTATTTTGCCATTTGCATTTCCTGTTCTTTATTAGGTTTGTCTTTGGGTCTCTAGCATTGCTGAACTACTGTCGAGTCCTGCTGTTGGCATGAGCACTTGGATTGGAGCTGCTGCTACCTGTGGCTGTTCCCCCTTTACCTGGGTGTTGTTCAGCTGTGCATTCCTCCCTTCCTGCTTCATTTCCCTCTCCTGCTGCAGTAGTTGTGGGCGTGCAAGTTTTTACTCTTTATCCCTTACTGCACAGGCCTTGTACATTTTGTGTGTCACAGAATCACTGGATGTCAGGAGCTGGAAGGACCTCCAAAGATCATTTGGTCCAACTCCCCTGCCAGAGCAGGTCCAAAACTAGGGCATATCACTCAGAAAAGCATCCAGGCCAGTCTGGAAAGTCTCCAGAACATCAGACTCCACAGCCTCTCTGAGTAGTCTGTTCCGGGGCTCTGTCACCCTCACAGTAAAGAAGTTCTTCCTCAGATTGAGGTGGAATGTCCTGTGCTTGAGCTGGAAGCCATCAATCCTCATCCTGTCCCAAGGCACAAGTGAAAGAGGTGGTGTATGCCTTCTTGAGGCCCAGCGTTCATGTATTTACAGACATTAATGAGATCCCCTCTGAGTCTTCTTTCCACACTAAAAAGCCCCAGGTCTCTTAGTCTCTCCTTGTAAGGAGAGACTCGTCATATTGAACGAGGCTGTGCNAATGAATGCCTGCATACATTGTTCAGGCTATTGTGTTCTGTGTGCACCTTCAGAGAAGGTTGAGGCAGAGTAGCCAAATTATCTTGTGATACCTGTTCTGAAAGGACAGTCTGGAACATGGGCTGGGGAGGCTGAAAAGAGACCTCAGGAGCTGGGGTCTTACAGCACAAATCCCTGTAGGAAGGATGGGCCCCTGGGGAGAGCAGGGACTGGGGACAGTGAACAGCTGCCCCAAGGCAAACTCACACGGTGTTCAAAAGAGCGTGGAGTAGACAAACTGGAGCATAAGCTCTGCTGAATGGTTCAGTGATTCAGAAAACCTAGACAAGGAGCTTGGGAGGACTAGAAGAAAACCTGTCTGTGCCCATCCAAGAAAAGCTTTAAGCTTTAATGTAAGCTTTAATGTGAAGACACAAGTTTTTGATGTCATTTAGCACACTCCCTTCTAGAAAAGGATGGGGCTGCTTACACCGTAAGGCTCAGAAAACCAGGTCCTGTTCCCAGCATCATTGCTTCTTGAAGTGGCTTCCACAGGATGCTCTAACACAGACAATGGAGGGAATGTAAAACTTGGATTAGCCACTTTTTGTGCTGTATCAATGCATGCTGAGGTAATAACAGCTGCCCATGTCGTATGTGATCTTGGCTGAAGGTATGATTTTGTAAAAAGGTTTAATGACTGCAGCTCTCTGAGCCAGTGCTTGCCTTTTGCCGTAACTACTGAGCTGCCCATTTTACATAGGAGCTGCTGTATCTGGAGACTTTTTATAAGCATAAGCAAGTGCAATGCAGAAATCATAAGAGAAGGCTATTTAATTTAAAAATACCTTCAATTCCAGGTGAAAGTCAGACTGGAGCTCATCAAATGGGTGGTTTTATCAAATGGAGAATTTGGAAATACAAGAAGAGTTGACAGCCTGTACTGGAAAGTTGTACTTGCTGGAAAATAATGTTGTGAGCATATGTGTGAGGAATAAATGAACCGTAGCAATGGCATAGTATTAATGCTCTAAGATGAGATGTTTGTATTGCTGGGAAAGTAGAAATATTCCATAAAGCTACTTCAGTACAAAACTGCTTGGAAAAAATAGCCCAATATATTACAGTAGTAAAATATTTCCTACTTAAGCAGTAGCAAGGTAGTACGTTAAACAGCAACTGCTGGCAGGAAGTGGTTGGGTGGATTGAATAACTTGAGTCTGGAAATATTAAAGGAATTAGCTTAGTAGCGTTCTGAACCTGTACTGTGGATTTTCAACAGTCATTGGTAAGCTAGGAAAAGTGCCAAAGATTTGAGGGTTGGGGGAAAGGAGAAGATGATCATTGTCTTCAGGAGGTAAGTAACTGTACTCTGCAGCCTGTGTTGCAAACCACTGTGCAGGTCTATTTGCTGGAGGCTTTACATTGAGGAGGAAAGCTGATACGGCCAAAAATTGGGTTTAGTGTTTCTCTGCAGGGCTGGAAGAGGGGAATTTGACAAAAGCCCCTCTAGAAGAAATCAGAGAATCTGGATATGTCCATCAAGTACGTCCTTCTCCACACTGCTTCCTTTTGGGAGATGGACTACAAACCTCAGTTTGAGGTAGGTACCAAATTTTGCAATGTATGGAACTGCCCGTGTTCCAGAAGGAATGTGCTTTTCTCTCTGCAGCTTTTCTCTATTGTTTTATGATAATTTGGATGCTTCTGTATTGTGCTGTTGCAGCGCTGCTTCTGAGGCTTTTCCTTTAATAGGTACCTCAGCATCTTGTCCTAGGGCTACGGATTCCACTTAAAGCAGAGCATCACCATGGCTGCATGTCTGTGTCCTTAACAGGTCTATCCCTAAAGAATCCAGGCTGTCATCACAGACTAGCTATTTCTAGAAAAGTGGTGTTCATCAGAACAATCGAGTTCACAGCAGAAACAAAGATCTGGTGGGATGTGCAGATAAAAGATTTGGGGGAAGAGTGAGCAGAAGCAGAAAGGGCTTAATGTGTAAGACTTCAACAGATTGGTGTTTGCATACACATGCTTACTCAAGTAATGCAGTCATGCTGTGCAAGAGAAAAAAGTACCTATAAAAGTGTACACTTCAGTTAATTAAAATGCTCATTGATGAACTTACAACTTTTACATTAATGTCTGCTCAAAACTGCAATGAAATCGGGGTTTTTTGATTACCCATTCTGTAGGGAAGTTGTTTTTTACTCATAACTTTTCAAATGTGACTTGCAACAGTCAGGGTGATGATATGTATCTTCCACGTCATTGTCAAGAGCCTTTACAGTGCACAGCTGCAGGACATCAAGTTGTTTGCTTGGACCTTTGTGACTTGTGCCGTTTCTGCCAACAGAAGCTGTGTTTCCATGCTGGGCTATCTGCCCCTCAGTTGACTTCAAGGGCTGAGGCCGTTGGCAGAGCTATCACGGGGAATTAATTGCTGGACATCACACAGAACATTGGTCAAGTTCATGGCTCTTGAAACCAAACCCATGCAGTGCCCAGGCACTTAACTGTCTTGCAGGTGATAACAGTTCATCCCACCTAGGGTAATGCTCAGGATGCTCTGGCCTGGCACTAGCTGTGCACATGGACAGTTTACCTACACATTGCCTTCTAGGAGGTAGAGGCTTGGTGTGCTTTTGATCCTGTGGTGTGACAGACTGGGGACATTTGTTTTCACAGAATAAATTCTCAAATCTGCTAAGGTAAGAGATTTTTGTGAAACGAATGACTCAGGTTTGCCTAAGGTATGCTCTTTTAACTCTTGGTGCTTTATTTTTGCTCTTAGCAATGCTTGAGAATATAACAATCGCAAACAACCTCCTGTTTGAAGGTGTTTAGGGATTTACAACAAGTAGAGGGTGACAGACCAGAGGAGTCCTTTCCATTCCATGTCTCTCAGAGGGAGTCAGTGAATGAAACCATAGGTGCTGGTGTTCTGGGTTTTTTATGTTGCTGATCCTTAGGAACAGAGTGGCTTTTTAGAAGAGAGATGAAGGCAAGAGGCCCCTTGCAATAACAGGCTTTCCAAGTACAAGAAAAGGATTAAAGCAATGGGGCTCGCATTTGTTTGGTATGTAGGATTCAGAACAGGATGTGGAAGGGACAAGATTAATATAATTGATGATAAATTGGTTGAAAATAAAGGAAAGCTTGCAGCGTATACAGTGCTAGTGATTGACTGTAAGCGCGCAAACTGGATAAACCAGGTTGTCTGGGTGATGCCATCCCACAGCTAATAACAAAAGCTGTCTTATTTTTACTTACAGATGGACAGACTGATACAGTGGGTATTTATTCTTTTGGATTAAAAAGGCTGCTGTTAGAGCTCTGACAGGAAAACACTACTGGTTCTACAAAGCTTCGGTCCTTGCTTCTGCACATTCGTTTTATCAGTTGGAAGAGTGCTGCCAGAGGTACAGGTATGCAAGGAAGGGCAGCTAACAGCACACAGATGGCCAGTACCCAAGGTGGATAAATCTTCTCTTCTTTCATAGGAAAGCCTTCCTGTGGAGATAAAAAGTAAGCAAAAGCAATAATTGGTAGGTACTCTTTGGTGTGTTTTCCACTTGCGTGTTTTAATGCTGTTGCAGTAAGGTTAATAGAAGTTTCTCACCCTGAAGTAGCACTCAGTGGCCTCTGTATAAGTTCCTTGTGGGTCTAAAGATTGCTGTCAATGTTTTACTGATTCAAAGATTAATAGCTGGAAGTATGACACATTCCTATGGATGCAGAGATTCCCCAAAGAGTTACCAAACTATCAATCTCCCTTGGTTAAACTCTGATTATTCTTGTTGGTACGCAAAGCTTATCTGTTTTTAGCAGTTACCAAGCACAGTCTTTGCCAAACATGAACGTTTTCTATGAGAGATGGTAGTTTCTGCAAGTCTGTGGCTGTGTCTTTTACTTTGGGGTGATACTCAGTGACATTTTGAGGAGACTCTGCTGCCCTGTAATCCTCATGCAGTTTAAGACCAGAATCAATCTTCAAACAGCTTTCACAGGGTGTAGTTTGAGAAGGATCCAAGAAGCTGCGGGTGTTGTGAGACAGGGGCATGCAGATGAGACATTATCAACACTGACATGACCTTGTTATGTGGGGCTCTTCAAGAAGAGGCTCTGTTAACAGAAATGCATTTAACTGTGTTTAACCTCCGCATACTTGAGCCTTCTCATCCTGAGCATTGCATCCCCACAAGCTGCTTTGTGTGGGTAAGCAGTAGGTGGCAATGGTTTTAAAGGATCTGATAAGGGGGATAAACAGCTGTAGCTTTTATTAGAAGCTTTGTAAACTTACGTATCTAGGATTCCAAGCTCCATAGCTTGGTGGCTTCTGTATCTGAAGAATAACGAAGGCCATGAAGACAATTAGCAGGAGCAGAGGGCTAATAAACCTCCATGTGATCTGCCAGTAGAGATTGGGTTTTCGTCCTGTCATCCGTTTCACATCTTCACTGAACCTTTCAAGAAGAGTCATGCTCATGATAGATGAGGTATTGGGCATTTGCAATTACAATGGACATAGGAAAGCTTTTAAAGAGTGACTTTAGTTAGTATCTGTGACTGTGGAGATTCTTAGCATGCAGGCTGGGCTTTTGAACGTGGGGAAATTACTGCTTGTGGCTTATTCTGCAGATAGAGAGCCAGAACTATACAAAACAAAAGGCTAGGAAGAGAAGAATATTTGAAAGACAGTGTAACGCCTATTGATCAAAGAACTATGATGGCTGTTGACTTTCTAGGTTTAGTATCCCCCTTTCATAAGTGCTATGCAGAGATTATCCTTCCTTTTCTTCAGATACAGGACACTTAAAGCAAACTCCTTCACAGAACTGGCAAGTGCTGCAGAAAGGTGTTAATATTGTATTACCTGTATGTAACATGCATGGCTTGAGAGAGAGGTGCATTTGTCTCTCACAAGAAAAATAAATCTCTGTGTTTCCAACATACCTCTTAATTTTGTAGACATATGCAACCCCAATCACTTCGAAGAAAGCGATGACCAGGAGAGGCAACGAGCCTGCGTATCTGTCAAAAATGTCAATCCAGTAACTCCCTGAACCCAGAGTAAAGCACAGAGCAATGAGGAAGCAAATCAGACATATTATACCTGAAGAAGAAAAGATACCTTTGTTACTGAGGCTTGCTAAGTTAAGGGTTTTTAGTCGCTCTCCCTTTACAGAACTACAAGCTGTTTTTTTCATTAGGGCAGCTAATACAATTTCCCAAACTCAGTTTTCATTTCCACCCTCCATGTGTTGGCCCAGGGGCAGCATTCTGTTGCAGGAGGAATCCACTACTGTCACTCGGAGCACGCTTCGCTTCTCAGTACTTCTGGTAGGCAGCCTGAACAGTGCTGTGCTCCAGCCCTGTGTTACTTTTGGAGCGATCTAGTGAGTTTCAAGCAGCTTTGAGCACAGACAGACAGCACCTGAGGAATAGAAGAGCTCCCTGGATTTCTATTCCCCATTTCCTCAAAGTGCCCAGAGCTGTAAATGTATATGGACCTTACATTCCAGTGTGTATGGTTTAGGTTTCACCAGACTTCATCCAGTCGGGTCCCCAAGGAAACCAAGATAAGGATTTGGGATAATTAAAGGAAAAAAAAATGGGAAAGAAAGTGTTGCTGACTGCAACAAATTTGCTCCGTAGTTTTGGCAGGGTTTTTTTCCTCCTGGTTTATTTATTCCTTCAAAAATCATCACAATTGGATAATCAATTTCAAAACAATATGGGTGCCTCATCAAGTTGTTCATAAACTTGTTTCTATGCAAAAGGTTGTAAAAGTGTAAGGATCCAATGTAGATGTCACAGGAAGACTCTAAAAAAGGCATGACAGCAACGCTTCCTGTAAGAATTGAAAGGACACACTGTGGAAGTGTAAATCCATCCCTTCAAACAGCCAGAAGTTTTTGGAGACCAATTGTTCCAGACCAATTTCACAGTAGGATCTCTGAGACCTTCCTCAAGTCCGGTTCTTGAGGGGCAGATTTGGCTTGGTAACTGTCTCTGGTTTAAAAGATTCTGGGTTTGATGCCAGAACAGGATCACACACACTCATTCCTTGGTTTCCAAGTGGTGATTTGCTGCTGTGAAATAATCTGTAGCAGCATAAACCCAAATGGAACGGGGTGCAGTTGTGCCAATACAGTGAGTTCATGTGCAGGTTGTTACGGCAGACCAGCCGATGTCACTGGTTGCCTTGAAGCAATTTGTTAGGTGCCAAGGGCTAAAGTGAACAGTGTTCTTCCTGATGTCTACAGCAGCTCAGAGTGAATTTGACTCCATGAACAGCAATTTAACAAACTTTCTGCTACAAGCTGTTACGAGCTAAGGGAACAACCTCCCAAGGGCGATAAGGTCATCTGCCAGCTTCTGCCATCTGCGTGCTTATCCTCTGCAAACCCCACCCGTGGTCCTTACACTAGGAGAGAGCTAGGTTAGGCTTACAAGTTCTTACTATTTATTAAGCAGTAATGGGGGCATCTGTAAAGAAGCCACCTTCTTTAAACAAAGCAAAGCAAAGGCCTTACCGGATAATAGCTCTTTGGGCATTGATTTTGATACGATTTGAAGCTCTAGAAGAGGAGTGAAGACTCCCTCAATGTTCCCAAACATAGAAGAAAGGCCCAAGCTGAACAACATTATGAAAAACAGGATGGCCCAGGCCTGGGAGCCTGGCATGAGGACGATGGCTTGAGTGAAAGCAATGAAAGCCAAGCCAGTGCCAGATACACTCTGCAGAATTCACAAACAAAAGAATACGCAATATTATGGCATGCATGGAGTTTCTCACGCACAGACAATTGTGACATGACTGCGTCCTTCTCTGGAGTCAAAGGTGCCCGAGGCCAGCCTGTGGGGCGATGTGGCAGTCAGCAGTTGAGCAGATGGGGCGTATGTGCGATATTCATTTCAAATTGGCTATCAGCAATGCATTCACGAGCATAGAGCAGAATGTTAGCTTGCTCAGAGAGATGGGTGCAGCATAAAGCAGAGCTGTACATCAAATGGCAATAGTTTTGCTAACACCACCTTAAATGCATTTGGTTTTTTTGAATTCATGATGTAATACGTGCTGGAAAGAGAAAGGACACGATTGCCACCCCAGCCACAAGAGAGCTGGTGAATTGCTGATCGCACAAAATTCCATCATTACTAGGGAAGAAGAGAAAACAAAATTTCATTAAATTTCATCTCCTAGGGACAAATACAGTTTAAATCTAAGCACTGAAAAATGCAAACGTTGCTCTAACTTGGAAGTAAAACATGCAAATTGTAAGTCAGGAATTTGTCAAATTGTACGTTCGGAATAAGGCAGACAAACCAGAAGCAGTCGTGTCGGGGCTGGAAAGCCATCCGGGGATTTCGGCATCAGGCGAATTAACTGCCCTGTTGTGCCATTGCTGTGGGTTAAGGTCGTGGTGCATCAGCACGCTCTGTCTCTACCAGATACGTCCACCCTTTTGTCCTAAGGTCTTAGCTGATTTTTTCAAGCTTCTTTTTTTTCTTATCCTCTCATCCAGCCATAGCTTTACTATTTTCTCCGGAGGTGGTAAGGACTCTTAATAAGGGAGCACAAATGAGTGGGTAGTAAATGAGAGTTACTGGACTGGATGGAACCACTGGAGCAAGTGCAGTGAGGTTGGAGAAGTAAACACAGAAGGAACTCTGTGTTTATTGATAGGGGAAAATGTTTTAGGAGGGTTGGAAAAGAAGGAAACGGAGACAATCATGATGGATTTTGGTGGGGGAGGGAGGAAAAATAATTAAAATATTGCAGAATCACAGAATCAATGAGATTGGAAAAGCCCTCTGAGCTCATCCAGCCCAGCCCAGGACCTGTCATCACCACAGCAAGCAGACCAGGGCACAAAGGGCCACAGCCACTCTGTCCCTAAACAACTCCAGGGATGGGGATTTCACCACTGCCCTGGGCAGCCCATTCCAATATTGGTGAGATTCTATGCAGAAGATAGGGAAACTAAAAGGGAGAGGACAAGAAGGAGGAATAGGAAGATGAGGAAAGACAGACAGTGATGAGCTGTCTTCCTGGTGGTCAAATGTGGGATTGGAGGCAAACTGAGAATGCTTTAACAGATCCATTCTTTTTCAGCTTCCTAACTATGAAAGATTTAGGAATCTCGCTTGGTCCGTGATCTTTCAGCTCGATGTGTTTCCTCTGTCGTGCTTGGTTTTCTAAACACAAAGTAGATGTGACTCAAATGTACGTAGCAGGCTCCAGGAAGGAGCATCTTTGCAGATTAGTTTTGTGATAGCAATGTGTAATTTTGCATGTTGTACCTGGCAGTTCAGATCGTCTTAGGGCACTGCAGCCCTTCAAATTTTGAAAAACTCTTCTGTTTCGTGGCTATGGATCACATATTCATGACAGAGAGTGTAAAGCACAACCAATTGTTCTTACACATATTTTAAGGGTTGCTTTGTTGAAAGCAGCTATGGTACCTGATCAAGAAATTCTTGGAGGTCACAGCTTTTCAGTTTGAGTCCAGCTGTTTTCTCTGGATACGATGAATTTAAGTAACTAATCCAGGCTGTATAGTTCTGTCGCATGATGCTTTCTTCTGGAAGATCAAATTCATTGATGACACTGATGATGTTCCTGCCAGAGAAGCCAACGTGTGATAGTTTAAATATTTGCAGCTGGCGTGGCTGGATAAGCTCTGCCATGTATGCAGATGGTAACAGAAAGTTGCATTTAATTTCTGTGCTGTTATTTACAATGGGAAAGAAAATATTACATGAGGGCTTATATATAAACCAGTTAGGAGAAACTGTTGAGGTTTTCAGATCAATCTTTGACTACTGTGTGCAGCTGTAGTCTCTACATTTCTATATTTTAATTTATTAGCTCTCTAGACCGTTTTCATCACTTGTGTTTAATAGTGAATCTTATTCACTATTAAACTTATCTTACTCACTTAGTGAATCTGGTGGAACAGGATTCCACCAAAAAACCAAGAGGTGTTCATTTTTTAACTACTTTTAATGCTAGTCTGAGATTGAGATGTGTTCCTTGATGCAATGGACCGGCTTGTAATTTATTTTGCTTCTTACAAATGCTACTCCTGCTCAGCCTTGCCTCAGTGCCATAATAATTTCCATTTTTATATTAGGCTTCTCCATACAGATGCTTTTCCTTTTTCAGGGGAAATAAATTCTCTAAATGCATATTTTTCAAGTAACACAATATCCACTGAGGCACTGGAACCACAGTGAAACACTCCTACAAGTTTCTCACCTGTCCAAGCAGTCCCAATAGGCTGTGGTTGCCTTAAACCCCAAAACAGAAAAAACTGGGATGGAAGCGTAGAGGGACGTCACGCAGTTTACAAGTGCCACAGTCACAGCATCCTTTTCACAGTCGTTTCTGGAAACAGCATTCAGACAAGAGAATAACTAAAAAAAGGCCATATTTTCTCTGTGGGTCTCTCAGGTATTGCAGCAAATGGTTTGAGACTTTTTTTGTTCCCCTTTTTTGTTGAGAAACCTGTTTGGCCTTCTAGACGCACAGCAGCTGTTAGAGAATCCCTTTAAAATATCCTAAGGAAGGACTTCTGAAAACATTAGAAAATGGTACCAAAAGCAGCAAGGTTGTAGCCAGCTTAGAAAGGTTGTCGTTCTACTCACTTTGCTGGATTGTAGCTCGAGAATGCAATTAGCCCTCCAAAGGCCAAAGACAGAGAGAAGAAAATCTGCGTAGCTGCATCTAGCCACACGCGAGGATTTTTCAAAGTGTTTAGCTGAAATAATTGGAATAAATGCACGTGTTAGGCTTAAATGAAAATGGCCTTTTCTCTCCCAGTTCCTGTAGCACATCTCTTCTTTGACTTCTGAAATGGGAAGTTAGTTGTGTGGCCAGATGACAGTAAGAGTACTAATGGCATCACTGATACAGGTGTTTCCAAAGGTGTCATTTGTTCTACTTAAATGTATTTTATATATAAACAGTTTATGTATAAACACCTATATACAACCTTTATATATAAACCACCTCCCCTGCCCAGTGATAAAATTGTGTTTCAGTATGGCAGTCGTTAGGCACACAGTGAGGGACAGTGACTCGCACTCTTCCTCCTCTTCTTTTGGTTAATCCACGTACTGGACAACTCACAGTTTAAGAATCTTCTACTGTATAAACCAGTGCTAAACCATCATAGCTGTAAGGCACAAAGTGATTCCATAGCTTTCTAATTACCTTAAAAAATTGAAAAAGACTAAAAGCCCAAGCAGACGGGAGAAGGATGATTAGTAAAAAGAGCAGCTTAGATTCAAAGTGCTGTGAAAACAGCAATAATAGGACAAGCTAGGAAAAAGGAGTAGGTGACAGAGCAGAATTTGGATTTTGATGTGAAGGTGATATGATAGAGAAAACTAAAATGAAAAGGCAGTGATTGCCAGGTCACGGAGATGAATGTGCAGTTCTAAATAGATGTATTAAGAAGGAATCTTACATTTGATCTTTTTTCTTTTAGATTGAATGTAATGGTAAGTAATGCACAGAGTGTAGATGTGTTCAGGAGATGTTTGTTTCATGCAGAAACTCCAAAGTGCTGGGTTGTTTTCATACCCTGCCAGGTGCATTGCATTCTGATCCATTGTGAAGTATGGAGAATAGAGACCAGAATCAGTTAAGAATGAGTGCTTTGAAAAACAGCTCTCCCTAAAGTAATCCTGTGGCTGTGGAGTGTTTCACTTTGTTTTATGTCAGTCTGAGTCAAATCTGCATGATCCTAGTCATGCAGGGTGAATTGTGTGTTTCTTGTGTCTTGTCCACAGTCTGGGCTACTGATCCTAGTGCTGGGCTAGGAACGGCTGTAGGAATGGTCCCACGGGAATCATTTGTAGGAAGGAGAGGTAAGTATGTCAGAAGACACTTAACAGCAGTTTGGACTTCTCAGAAGCTGACCTGAGCTTGGAGAAGAGTGGGTTCACCTCAGTGTGGGTGGGTGCAGTGAATGCCATCACTGGACACGGTTTCTCCATGAGTTCAACAGTGCCCTGGTGGCAGCAGAACTGGTTTCATGATCTGTGTAGTGCAGCGGGCAGATGTGTAACCACTGCTGGCAGGTCTTTCTAGAGTGCTCACTGGTAGGACCTTGTGCCAGTGCAGAACCAGATTGGCACTGCAGGGCAGAAGTCCAAGTGTTGACATTGCCCTGTGGCCTTACATGCTGACAAGTCAGTGCTGACAGATGTGACTGTCACAAGTCTGGCTTCTGACCAGTCACTTGGCAAATGAGTTGGGAGGTAGTTTAGTTTGGTGCCAGATGCAATCCGTTTATTCGCTCCAGAAGATACCAATTAAACCGCCTGTTGGGCGGGCAAGCTTGCTGCAGCAACTTTATCATCAGTCATAAGGAAATAACGAATCTGAGTGTTACTTTATGTTTTCAGTACTGTGATATATGGAGTTTGTCAGTGTTTACTCGAAGAAAATGTGCTGACCCTAGTAATCTGGATGATGATGTACAGTCAGAACATGGGAGTAGTGAGGAAAAGAAGCAGAATAATATAATTAATAATTAAAAAAGGAGCACTGCTCCCTGAGAAGTGAGGTGTTTGGATGCTTGAACACGTGAAACACAGACAGAAACTTTCTTAATGCTAAATCAAAGAGTACTGGGATCCCTGTGATGTGTAATTTTGGTGTAAAAACACCTATTGCTTTTCCTTTAACAAGCGGCCAACAAGTAATTTTCCACTTAATGATGACAGTTCATTAAGGTGATGTTCTCGTTCCTCTTAATTCCAGAAACAATATGGGGAGACCAGGTACCTTGAAAGGAGTTCTAAATGCTTTTTCACAGGAATATATCAGGTATAAAACTAATACTGCTAAATAATGCTCAATATTGCTCAGAATATATCAACTGTGAATATGCCTCTGTGATAGAGGATCTGGTGCCTGCACTGCCTTCTCCTTTGCTGTTCTCACTGTCTGTGAAATAACTGCAGAGCTCTGGGTGCTGGCATCGGTTGCCTAGCAAAGTTCCTGGAGTTGTTTATTGCCAGAGAAACCCCAAATATTTCATCTCTGAAGGTCTTTCAGATGTGGAGGACACTGGAGAATTTGCATTGTGTAGCACTGGAGCATTTGTGCTCCTGAGCCAACACAGATGTGCACAGGGGTTGAACGGTGGACAGACCACTGCTGATGCTTGATGGGATCCCTTTTCTTCTGCCTCTGATGTTCAGTTTTCCCGGAAGTCTCTGTTTCAGCTCCTGTGCTTCTTCACCTTCACAAGACTTCTGCCTTCCCCTCAGGTGCCTGTGAATGTACTTTGAGTTATGGTTTTTGTTTGCTTGGCAGCTTCACATTCGAGGTAGCCGAGGATGTAGAGAGGGTGAGTAAATAACTTGGACTTCATACCTGGAAGTTAATGAAAAGACACGGTGATTAGTTGTTCTGGAATTTCAGGTGTCAAATGTGTGCAGTGGCAAAAAGCCAACTCTGGATTTCTGCATGAGACTAAACCCACAGGCTGCCACATTCACAGTCCACCTGCACACAGTAATCCCTTGGGAGACTGTGTAATAAGAACTAGAAGGCACACTTGGAATAAGCCCCCAAACTTAGGCAATGATGGGGTGAAGAAAAGAAATCCTTTGTGTGGTTATGATACGGAAAACGGGTAAGGTGTGAATGTTATCACTAGGTTTTAACTTGCACAGGTTTTTGAAAACAAGTGAGGTCTAAGAGTGATCACACAGCAGGCACAGCTGCTTTGTTTTCTGAAAGCCATCTGAAACAGACAGTGGGTGAGCTGACTCTTACTTTGGAGTGCTAAAACTTCAGGAGCTTCCCATAAAAAGACAGGAAAGAGGAAAACAGCAGAAACTGAAGAGATGTGCTTTGGACTGTCGTAAGATAATGTGGTCTGTGTGGGCCAGGTAAATCTTTTCCAATAAACCCCCCCAAAAAAACCTAACAACTTCTCCGTACAACTCTGTCAGGACATACCCTGTGGAGAAGGATAGCAAGAAAAACACAGGGTGCAGTGATGGCAGGGGTGGGCACAGCTCCTCCTTAAACATACTAACAGGAAAGGTGGTACTAGCACTGCAGCTGTGGGCTGAGGGAGGAAGAGAGGAAGGAAATGTGGCAGTTGTACGTCAACTGTCTTTTTGGAGTCCTTGAAGCACCAAACCCCTCCAAAGCCACCTGTATCTTTCAATGCAATAGCAACACCTGTAGCAGGTATCACCTACCTGGCTGTTGCATCAGCTTTTCCGTGTTTGTAGGTAGGAACACTTCTGTGACTTCAGGGATGTCCTTCCTATGACTTCAGGGATGTCCTCAGGATCTGCTTCCTCAACCAATCATTAACTGCTGGGCGATGGTGAAGGATTTTCCCTCCAGCTCTTAGTGCTAGTTTACAGAACTGTCCATCTCTTCAGGTTCGTTGGTCTCCTCCACCTCAGCAAGGCAGCACCTCCCGGCCTTGTGAATCCAGGTGTTGCATTTTTGTACTGTGCGATGATCCGAAGTCCCAGAGATGCCTGAGAGACACCTGATAGCTAGGCTGAGACCGAAGGGCAGTGGGCCAAGCCGAGCTCTGGTTGTGTTGTCTAACCTGCCTCTTTCATTAAGACATTTTGCAAGGCGTTTATTGCCCTGTCTGGACCCTGCAAAAATGCAGGTGCCTGTCTAGGTCTCCCATAAAGACCAAGGTTGTCCTTTCTGAGTTCTGACAGCATTCAGATGGGTGCCTGGGCTTTAGTGGGGAGTGATAAAAGAGGTTTCTGAGCTTTCTCTTGCAGTTGTCCTTTTCCAGGCCAACATGTAACGCACCTCTGCGTTCGGTTTGTGTTTTCCTTAATGCTTGTGTTCCTAATGTATGTTGGGATATCCCCAGTGCTCCGATGTTGGGAGCAGAGGATGCTTTGACACTACATCAGTGAGTGTTGCTTTTCCTCCTCCACACTCGACACCTCATGAAGCGTTGCAGCAGCAGGCAGAGAGGCCAAGGAGCCTACTGTTGATAGCAACCACTTTGTGGGATGATTGGACTTTGCGTTTGGGTAGGCTGCTAAGGACAGTATACAACGGTCCTTTTGAAACAGCCCTCATCTGGGGAGATCTAGAACTCCTGTCCATTTGAGAAGAAGAGAGAAAATGGAAGCAGAGTCATCTTTCTCATGTGCAAAGGAAGGAGAATTCTCTTTGTAAAGTGCACCAGCTTTACTTATATATTCAACACTGAACACCCAAACCATACTCACACTCAATTCCCCAGGGTTTTCTAATATTCTTACTGAACTGTTCATGACTTTGCTGCCTGTTTTTCTGGATAAAAGTATTTTAAAGTAATAAATCCCTTCATCTCAGGAAAAAAAAGAGCTCAGCTCTTACATGGGAGCTCGATCAGTAGCTGCTGTAAAAAGAATGTAGAGTAAGAGATCTGAGGGGAAGAAAAAGGAAAAATAGCAGCAATACTTACATTAGGGGTGAAGAGGTAAGCCAGACCCTCGGTGGCTCCTGGTAGAGTGAGTCCGTGAATAAGGAATACAGTTAGGACCAGGTAAGGAAATATTGCTGTTACGTAGATTGCCTGGGGTGAGCAAACGGACAGTTACTGACAATAACGTTACCGTGACCTGCAGTCCTGATTGATTGATTAGGCTGGACAGCTACAGGTGAACACTGGCGTCTTGAAAAGAGGCAGAAAGTGCAAAGCGGAATAGGTTTGTAAGAAAAATGCTCTTAAAAATGTGTGAGGGGAGACAGGTAGGGCAGAAATGTTTGCAATGGGAAAGAAGCCCCATTCTGAGCCACCTGTACCGTTGTTACTGGACGAGGAGCCACTGAAGTGTGCTAATGCGGGAAACAGGGAAAGTTTTCCCTGGTGGTGAAACTTAGTGCCTGGAGAGCGAGGTCCAGAGTGTGGGATAGTGAAACTTAGTGCCTGGAGAGCGAGGTCCAGAGTGTGGGATAGTGCGCTTCTCTGGCGCTCCTGTACCTTTCCTGTGGTTTCTATTCCTCGGATGGTGCAGAGGTAGACAATTGCCCAGCAAGTTGCTAAGCACAAAATGAGCCACCACTGTAACCTGCCACTCTCAGTGACATCAGGGGTTATGTTCAAAGTTCTCCTGTACCAGAAGTAACTGACTGCGGTACTCTCGTAACATTCTTCATTGAACCCTGGAAAAAAACGCAGCAGGTGTAAGAATACATTTTAAACCAGGGAATACTTTCCCCACTCACTGTAAGGTGAGAAAGCAGTACTTTGTACTAATGGAGAGTGGCAGGATGGTCTGTTGTGAGCTGCTAAATCAAATAGAGGTCACTGAAGTGACCTTTCTGTGCTGTCTGTAATATGCAAGACAAACTGTCACAGCAGGAGGAGACTGTGAGGCTTACACGAGAACTTTGCAAGTTGATGGAACCTCAACAAGATGCAGGCACCTAAGCCTAGAATTCCTTAGCTATGTTGTAACCCTGTAGTGGGTCAAGACCCAGACATCAGTACCTTTGGTTCAAGATTCCAGGACCTCTGCAGGCAGAAACCTTTGGTTACCTGCACCTGGAGGAGCGGGCATTCCCCAGCGGGGTTCTGAGGGAACTGGGAACCAGATGTACCCTGTGACCAGTGCTCACCAATCTGCCTGAAGAAGAGGTTGACAGAGGGTCTTCAGGAAACCCACTAACCTGCTGTCTTTAGCTTCAAAGCTGGATTCTCTGGGTGCTGCAGCTCTGCCATTCCTCCGAGCTAGAATCAGATGTGTCCTGAGAGCAGGATGCAGCCCTGTGCATTTCCAGGAGCTATGGTAACAGTGCAGAGCCAGCAATGGCCACACCAACAGCAATCCCTCTAACCAGGACATCTAGCACACACCAAGTCTGCTTACACCTGAACTCTCTGCCCAGGAGAGCACACTTATATTCTTGCCGAAGCATTTCCTCCTGCTGAAGTTGCTGGGTTTTTGCAGGGAGCCCCAGCAAAGTTTAGTTAGAAGAATTTTTTCCATCTCCTTTCCCATTTCCCCGTCCTGTTAGCTCTGGCTCAGATCAGCTGAGGCACTGTTTTGTATGCCAGACTAGTTGATCACCAAAGCAGGTTCGGGAAATGTTTGTTTAGCTCACTAGCCGGCACATCTGTATGCCAAGAAATGAAAGGATCTTACTTCTTGGGACTCAAATAATTGTCTCTACAACAATTCTGTAACAAAGATGAAGGAAGGGCAATTGTCTTCCCATTCTAGAGTAGTCCTAAGGTCTCCAAAAGAAATTTGACTTTGCTGTGTTTTGTCTTAGCCTCTGTGCCCTGGAACTCATAGTGTCTCATGCTCTGATCAAAAACAAAGCTGAGAAGTCATTTTGAAGAACAGAAAGCAGTCTGCCTTATCCGGCTTAGGTACAGTGCCTGCCTTCATGATGAGGAGTGCCAGTGTGATCTTGTGATGAGTAGTGTGAGTTTGGTTTGAACCTCAAGGGTTCCCTCTTTAAGTAGTTTCTTTGCTACCTCTGTGCTACCTTATTCAGCTGCTCCTTCCTCATTTTGAACTGAACCAGAATGTGTTTGTCACTTCTGTTGTTTCCTGTGAGGATGATGAATTTGAGTAGCCTATCACTCTTGTAGCCTATTGACAAGAAAACAAAGCAGTTCTTGGGCACAGCCTGGGGACAGATCCAGTGTGGCTTCTCTTCTCGGGGGTTTCTTGGTCTTCTCCAGGCTTTCCTTGCTCTGTTTCCTTGTTCTGGGAAGCTGTAGTGTCAGATGTGCAAAAACAGCCTCAGCAGTTTACAGGTAGCATCTAAAGTTCTCCAGCAGGGTTGCACTTCCTGCTGTGGCAGCTCAGCTGACCTTTCAGCTGATGTGAGTCATGTCCAATGTGTCACCAACTAATCAAAACCCAGAAGTCTCATTTAAAGCAGTTACTGAAAGATGCAGTCATAGATATGGTTCTTAATTATGCTAATGATCTCACGTGTCTTGATATGTGGTTTCCGATAACAGACGTGTGTCTCCACAGTCAAAAAGCACAGGATGCTCTTCCAGACTGGTATTTGTTGTCACAGCACAAGCCTCAACCCTGCCCCAAACTTCCCCCTCTTCCCTTGTTAGCACCCAGACTCCGAGGTTTGTGATCCTCGAAGTGTAGTTACCTGTTCTGTTTTCATTTAGGGGACAAATGCTCCAAGGAAGAGGTTCTTGGAAGGAGTTTATGAAATACCACATCACCCAGGTTAAAACAGTGTTGTAGTATAAGCTCACCAGAACTGACACCATCCATGAACCAAGCCCTGCAGGAAGGACAAGATCTCGGCTTAGAAAAGCTTTGGAAAAATCATCACTCACAGCACTTGGTCTTAGAAACCCATGTTTCCTATTTTTGCAATGTTCCATTTCCTTCCGGAGATTTTTGTGTGACAGATGGGCACGTCTGCCCTCAGTAGCCAAACGGAGGGGCGCAGGCCCTGAGCTGGCCCTGCTCCACAAAGACTGATGCTCTCTACTTACGTAGAAGATGAGAGCTGAAATCTTTGCTCTGGTGTATTTTACGCATTGGTTACTAGAAAACAAAACAACAGCACAACAGTAGAGACCAAAAGAGACTGATGATTCACAGCCTGCAGTAGCTGCATGAGGACTCTCTTCTGTCCCAAATCATGCTCATATGCCCTGCACTGGTGACTGTTTCGCTCTTACAGTAGGGATGGAAGGAAAACAACACCATGGATTCCACTTGCTTGCATTTTTGGAAAAAAGAGGATGGATATGCCTCACTGTAGGAGATGGATTCAGCTGTAGGCACCACCCTGCTGCTTGGAATGTTTTCTTCCTGCTTGCCCTCTGGCCCTTAGATAAGTTCTCTCACTCGCCCTTTCTCTTCCCACACATGCCCACATGCATGCTGTCACTGCCAATCCTGTTGTCAGGTACCTGCTTACAGCTGGGCACGCTGCTGCACTGCTGACTCCAGCATCGAGGGTTTCCCTTTGCCCCTGCATGCAGGAGGGTGCTGCCTTAAACCCAGCTGAGCCAGTAGTTTAGCCCTCTAACCGTGGCTATTGCCTTTCACTTTCTGCAGCAACAAAGCACATGGGACTGAAGTTACGGGCTTTTCAGTGTGTATTTGATTGATTGATTGATTGATTGATTGATTGATTGACTAATTGCTGGCACTGGCCTGCACACCAGTCTGATGCACGCTGATACAATCTCCCTTCATTAGCCCTGGTTTGGCCCCTTCTTTGGAAGAGAAACTTTTCCAGGCGCTTTAGGCTCTGCCATTCCTCATTTTGTAGCTTTCTGTTGACCCCTCCAGTCCACCCAGCAGTGGAAGGAGAAGGCAGGTTCCTAGCGGGGCTCCGAGGGGGAAGCAAGAAGCACTGTGGACAGGCAGCTCATGTGCATGCTGCAGGCTGCAGTAGGAACAGGGCAGTACCACCTAGCAGAGCTCAGTGTTATGCTTCTCACAGCAAAGGTTGTGAGGTTTGCATTTAAAGCTCCTGTGCACCTGGGGTAACATCTGAGAGCAGCAATGTCCTAAGGAGTATCAGGCACAGCACAGTAGGAAGTGAATGTTGGGTGGGAGCTGGCTGTGGATCCTTAATATGGGGCCCCAAGAGACATACCCACTCCTCCAAGGTAAGGCGAGATGGTGTTCCAGGCACCGATGCTGCCTTTCCTCAGGCACTGTCCTAGTGCCAGCTCGAGATGCAGCAGTGGGATTCCTTCACAGAGAAGAGCGATGAAGTATGGAATCAGGAACGCCCCTAAAAGCAGAAGTGCAGTTGAGCCACGCGATTGTCTGCATCTCACCGCAGTGACTGAGGTGTGATTTGACTGCTTTCGACCCACAGCAAAGCCCTCACAGGATGCATTTGGAAAGCCTGCACACACAAATAAATCACTTGTGCTGGGGATTGCAGTAGCTTTGCTACCTGTTGCTGCTATCACTACACACAGCACCCAGAGGTATGTTGGCTAGTGCTTTAGCCCTCTTGCAAGAAATACATGGCAATAAAAGCCAGCAAAGCTCGCAGTGGACTGTTCTTCATTTGCCAAAAGTATCATCCTCATAGTCTGACTTCTTAAGATACGTTGCAGCTAATTCTCATTATGTTGAATCCTCCATCAGGATCCTTAGTACCCTTGCTCAGTAGTCACCTTGCTGGCCCCACAGCAGTTCAGGGTGGCAGCTGTTTCACTGCAGTCCAGGCAAAACTGTGCTCTGGCTAACAGAACACTCCATAAGAGACCAACCTATCTCCCATATCATATCTCCCTAGAAGCAGCTGTAATAATTAGTGCAAACTGCCCTCTGTTATCTTCCTCCTTCCCCCCCCCCCCCCTTTTTTTTTCTGCCAATGAACCGCTAAGAGCTGAGCGTGTTTGGATATCCTGCTCTTAAATGCCTGTTGGCTTTGTCCTGCTTGTACATAGCCCCAGTCACGTTGACAGCATGGCAAAGCGTGATGTCGTGCTGAGTAAGGACGTTCTTCTTTCCCGTGAGGATGATACAAGAAGTGTGCAAACATCAAAGTGTGGCAGAGGTTTGGTCGCAGAAGAATTAGGTAATGGAGCTAGATTCTCACAGATGTAATCCAAACAAACGGCTGGTAGCATGAAAATGTTCTCAGTTATTCATTCCTTTGTCTTGCAGTATTTTGTGGCAAAAAGGGGATAGGAAAAGCATAGACACTCTGTTCAAGCACTTGAAATTTACTCTTTACCACAGTAAAATCTCCCCTCTACAAAGAAAAGTGCAGGAAAGATAACGGTTACCCAACAGCGAGCAGGGAACCTCTAGCACTAGTCAAGGCCTCTGTTTAACTGATAGAGGAGGACACGCCAGAAGCCAGAACTTAAATGCTGTTGGTTTTGTATTGCCCTGAAAAATCTAACCATGGAAAAGACAGCAACAAAAACCCAAGCAGCAGAACAAACGGTGCTGGTGCCTAGAGCAGGCATGTATCACAACCCAGCGCATTCGAATACAGGCACAGCAAAGCCTGAACAATGTGTAGCACAGGCACAGCAGACACTCAGTAGATTTGGCTTCTGTGAGGCACAGGAAGAGAAAACTGGTAGAAGCAATCGTAAAGTGCTAGTAAGCAAATGATTCTGTACGTAAATGCATGACTCCATATGCTCCACGGTGAAAGGAAAATAAAGTACGTAACAAATAAGCTCGTGGGTGGGGGGATGTCCAAAAAGAAAAGTTTAGCTTCAGTACATTTTTCTCTCAAAAAATAAATAGAGAGAGATGATGGTGCAGAAGCGTAGGTGAAGCCTGGGGAAATGCTCATAAAGCCTTGAGGTATCAGCAGGGCATGATTTCATTGGATCCCTACTGAAAGAAGGAAGAGGAAAAAGCAAAGCAGTCCAAAGTCTACTGGAAGTAAAAGTTTGAAGGAGATATGCACAAAGGATACCTCAAAGCCAAAGAACAATCCTTGTGCCCTTGTGAAGGCACAGAAAGCCTACAAGAACTTCTTCAAATCAGCTTATCAGCAACTCCAGTACTGCATATATTGCTAAGTTGGCTTTGTTAACAACAGGTTCCTGAGTGACAAGGAGCACCATTGTGAGGCGTGATTGGAACTACTACCTCAGAAGAACCATTAGAGTATAGATGGCTCTGTAGTCGTGGCAGTATGCGAGAAAATACCTGGTGCACTGGAGAGACACTGAGGGGTTTTAAAACCAGACCTCTTGATTGCAGCGTACAGGCAAATCAGTTCAGAAAAGCAACTGCTCGGCTGTAGTCAGCCCTTTGACTACAAAGCACTACACTGGCTGTTATCAGTCACAGATGATGATCTGGAAGAAAAATGTACAGACTACTAGGCAGCCCGTGGACCTGATGCACCAGATGGCAGAATGTCCGGGAAGCTAACGAAGCAGCGTAAAGCTGAATCGTGGCAACTAGGAGATTAGAGTGAAACAGCCAAACTGGTTTTGTCACATCCTAGAAGGAGCAAGCAGTGCACCTAACTAGCTGAAACATAAAGCAGTTTGAAGTATCAGCCCTCCTACTCAAGGTGTATCGAGAGCAGCAGAAATGGATGAGCCTTGGTGAGGAGCTTTGCTAGATGTCAGAGGATAAATAAAAACTTCCTAAATGACGTAGAACAGCGTAGGAGAAACTCACCTTTACCCTCAGTATTGCATCTTAGCAGCAGCTGCAGCTCAGCTAGCAAAAGTAAGGCAAGTAACTTGAAACCATGATCAAAAGACACGACAGCTTTTGGAAAGCCAGAACTTGAATAATCACCTTCCTTCAGATGAGGGGTTTAGAAATGGGGAAAAAATAGACTTAAAGATTGCAATGATTTGACAAATGCACAAATACTCATTCCAAAGGAAACCCCTCTGTAGAGTCTGAGCATTCAGAAAGCATAGCTCACTACAGTGCAACAGCATTGAGAGATCTGCTCTCCTGGTTACGGTGGTACGTAGGAGAAATGCCAAGGGGAGCACTTTTCCAAAGGACTGAGGAGTGAATGGCAGGATGCCTGTGGTAATCTGTGTTTTAACTACAAGCTAGGTATTGGCTACTGAAATGGGTTATCAGATCCAACCTCCTTTCTCCATGGAAGCTCAGCTAGGTAGCATAACTACCACAGCAATGAATCACATCAAAAGATTGGGTAGGAAGTAAGGCAGCAACTTGTTCTTTGTCACCCCTGTCTCTGGAAAATAAAGCTTCGTGATCTGTTATGTCTTCTACCCATGTCTTAATCCAGGTGAAAAGTGCAAGTTACTGTAAGCATCCTATTTGTAGGACATATGTAATGGGTTTGATTTGCAGATCACATTATACAGACTGCAATCTTGCAGCGGCCAGTTTCTTATTTAAATAATTCTGTCTCCTTGAACAACAATCATAGGAATCATTAGGGATTGGAAGGGACCTCGAAAGATCATCTAGTCCAGTCCCCCTGCCACAGCAGGATCACCTAGACCAAGTTGCACAGGAACAGATCCAGGTGGGTCTTGAACATCTCCAGAGAAGGAGACTCCACAACCTCCCCGGGCAGCCTGTTCCAATGCTCCGTTACCCTCACTGTGAAGAAGTTCCTTCTGATATTTATATGGTATCTCCTATGTTCCAGCTTGCACCCACTGCCCCCTGTCCTATCACCAGAAGACCTTGAGAAGAGCCTGGCTCCATGTCTAGAAAACCAAGGGGCCAACAGCCATTTCAAATTCAGATGTGTAGCATTCATAGATAAACTTCTTATAAAATAACCTTGGTGAACTTCCCTTTGAAATACTCATGACTGCAGTGAGCATCTCACAAGCAAGCAGGCACCAACCTGCACTGTGAAGGGCAGCCCACTACGACAAGTTATGAAAGGATCAACCCCAGAAGTCTTAGCTTTTCACTAAGAATTTGAGCAGGACATGGTATCAACCCAGAAAATAAATGTTGTTACTTGTAGCATAAATCATTTTCCTATCCACCCATGAACCCTAACGCTCCTCCCAACATGGGTTTTTAGCAGTATCTTCCAGCTGTTCCTGTTGTTCCTCTTGGTTTTTATTCTCCTCATAAGGACACAGTGAGCCAGGCATTCAGCAGCACCCAGTTGTGGTTCAAACTCAAGGAAAAGGTGAAGCAAGGCATGGGCTATGGAAGTTTGTAAATCATTGCCCCAGAAGGAAACAATTCTCCCTTTTTAGCGAGACTTTAGTATTTATGTGCATTTGTTTTCCTAGAAAGAAACCCTATTTTATACTGATGATGTTTTTCAATCATCTTGCAGGCTTGGGCAATACAACAATTTAATGCCCAGAGGTTAGGCAAGCAGATATGCACCAGCTGTAATCAAAACACTGCAGTAAGTTCCAGGGGGAACTGGCTTCGGGCTTTTTGAAGAATACTCTGTACCTGTGATGTGTACAAATAGAACTCTATTTAGAGCTCTGGGTCTTGGTTGCGAGTGACAAGCTCTATACTGGGCCATTTAGGCACTCTTCAGTCCCTGTTGCCTGGGAACCTTTATGTTTGTCTACGCTTACTGTGGCAAACAACCTTCATATCCATTAGTCATGAAAAGTAAACAATGAACTTAACTCAGGCAATAAATCCAAATAATCAGTAACAACAGTGGGTGATGAATGTCAGCAAAACTGATATTTTATTAGATTCGAGTTACTGAGTAACACTAATGTACTATGAATAAGGTCCAGAGGTCTGATGAGAACAGCTGACATGAGACAAATACACAAGAACTTCTCTTTATCTCTTGTTTTTTAAAAGATCTAGGAATGAGAAGTGCATTGCCTCCTGTTGATACTTCGATATCACCTGAACCACTGTGAAACTGTGGTCTGCACCCCAGATGCCATTTAGACTTACAGAACCTCTACACCATATCCATGCCAGCTTTCATTTTACTTCTGGCTGTGCAGCAGACCTGGAGCCACTGCACCTCCTCAGGGCTCCTAGTAAACCACGATGCTGCTGGTCTCTGCTGTGTGCACATCTTCAGATGCACACAAGCAGGAGTTTTGCTCCCGTACCACAGAAAATCTATTGGCTTTTGCATCTGAGCTTTTACTTTCAAAAATGAAACCCCAGATTACATCACTGACTTCAATTAGGACAATAAAAGGTGCAACTACATCACACACTGGCATAAACCCAACAACTGTCTTCCCAGTGGTCTTTGTGACTCACAAATACTTCTAATGCCAGCTTTGTGGGTTAAGTTCTTCACAAACCCCACAGCATGTTGTTATTGAGTCTATCTTGCTGTTGAGCTCTCTGAGCCCTGTTAAAATCCAGTGCCACACATCCCTACAGTGACCTTCATTCCTTGTGAGGCTGCTTGTAGTAATGCAAAGTGGCTGCTACATGCCGCCACTGAGTCCCATAACCATTTGAACTGGTATTTCTCTGGGAAATTTACTACTCATGGAGCAAAGAAATGAAACAGCCATTAACCTTGTTGTATTTTCATACTTATCTTAAAAACCCTGTATTTTGTGTTTCCTGAGGGATGTTTCAGTGCTCAGAACTGGACACAAAAGCAAATAGACTCTCTGAATATGCTGCAGTCCACAAGACAGGTCACCATGGGTGTCCTTGTACCCAGACTCATGCTTCTCCTGGGCAGGATGCAGGAGATCCTGGAGGGAAGGGGTGGAAGGGAGAGATTGAAGCAGATGTTGCTGATCTGAAGTGACTCTGGGGTCCGAAGTCAAAAAACAGCTGATACCAGCTAGTCCTTTGCCTCCAGCACAAAGAAGCAACACTTGGTGCTCCTTGGCAAGGTGTGAGAGCCTTTTATACAGTCAATGGAACAACATATCATCTTAATCCACAATGGAAATTTGCAAAACACCCTGAAGCACAGAATACATGCAGCCTCATCCAGCTGGTGGTCCCAGAGGCAGCTCTGAGAAATGGGATACACCGAGGACCTCTAGTTTGCTATGGTTCCATCTGAGTTTCACATCTTCCCGTATGTACTTCATGTTAATTGTTAGCTTTATTACCTCGTTTGTTAATACTGAACACTTATTCCCTCATTCCAAGATAGAAAAGCCACCTAGGATGCTGTGAGCTATTTGTCAGACCTACAGCTCCTGCTTCAGAAGAACATTGTCCTTGCACACCCCAGGCCTGGGCTATGGGGATGCCTCTCTAGAGGTGGTTATGATGCCCCATTAACACCTGTATCATAAATGAAGCCATTCCCATGTGCACACACAGCCAAACTGTGTGCTTGGGCCAGTGACTGTAATCACCCAGTTACATCACTCAGAGAGCTTCACTGGGGTTCACGTATTGAGACAAATAATGGAAACTGCTAAATCTCCTGGAAGGAATCTAACCTATTGCCTCTTCTCTTACTGGAACTTGTGTAATCGTAGCTCACAGCTGTGACCTGTTCAGCATTCCTTAGTGATGGCTCCTTTCCACCAAAATAATTTCCATCTGCTTGTTTCTAGACTACAATAAATCTACTCTTTCATTTTCAATATCGTGAGCTACATAGATTGGATTCTGAAGCCATTCCTTTTCCCCATGAGCTTTCCAGACCTTGAATAATTGTTGGGGCTTTTCTGCATTAAACTGAAAGGTGGACTTTGAGAAGTCAGAAGTGGAGGATGTACCTTTGCAGCAGTATCCTCACGTATTTCCTAGTGTACTGCTTTATATACACCAACGTTCTTTCTGTTGATGCAACCTGCTATGCCTCAATCATTCAACAACCCACCAGAGTCCTTAAATAGAATGGATGGAATTTTCTATTTCTCCAGTTAGTTGAAAAATAATGAATAATACTGGACTGAAGCAGTTTGTTTCTCTCTCCCTGCATTAGACAGTAAACCACGACAGATCTCAGACACTACTGGGAACGGTGAGTGATCAAATACTCTTTTCAGACCCATTTATATTTACTAAATTGGCAGCTTCTAAAGCAATTCTTTGTGGGAATGGTGCCTAGGGACAGGCTTGGGCAGCTGTCTTGTGCCACCTGGCAGGATCATATTGGCGTTCACCCAGCTGAACATTTTAAGCAGCCTCAAAGACATCAAAAAAAGCCATTTAGTTTTGTGCAGGGGCAGTTCCAGATGCTGAGGTAGCCCCCAAGAGGCACTGGAGAAGGAAGGGGAAGCACTCTTTCATCTTCTGAAAGGAAAGTGCATAAAACCATTTGTCCAAGGGCGGGTTCACTCCAGCCTCCCTTGGACTCTCACTTTTCCTTAAGGTAATGAGCTGCAGGCTGATGCCTACTCCCGCCAGCACTGTAGCAGCAATGTAAGACCTTTAACATCAGTTTTGCTGAGAGTTAGTATCATCCTGCTCTTGCGAAAAGAACACATCATTTTAAAATTCAATACACTGCTATAGAAAACCAATGCAAAATATTTATGAGACCTCTATGTTAAAAAGAGATGCAATTACATAGCATGCATGCCCATCGTGAGTTAGTATAGTCACATTAGAACTGCAGTTCAATACTTCATCAAATCCCGTTGCAGTCTTACCGCCTCCGTGTATCTGACACAAGTATGGAAATCTCCACACGTTCCCCAGACCAACAGCAAATCCAATACAGCTTAAAATATACTGGAACTTATTGTCCCACTTGGGTCTGCCATCTCCTTCTAAGTCTTTTGACATTGTAATGAAATAGCCCTGACTCCTCAGCTCCTCTCCCCTAATTGGGATGATGCTTCAAAAGCTGCCTGTCTCTCCTGCAGGTTTTATGTGGGGTGACTAGAAGATCCTGGAAAGAGAGGTGGAGCTTGCTTTTTAAGTGATGCAAAGGAATGTGTCACTGCCAAAGCCATAGTTTAAAGACAAAACCAGGAATTGTTATTATATGGAGAGTTCCCACCGTTTTTTGCATCTCCTCTGTAGTGAGAGAACTTGGGAATATGTTGTTAATAGGTAACTGGGGATCAAGCAGGTTGGTATTTTCTGCGCTGTTTGTGTTCTCAGATCCTTTCAGAGAAGTGTGACGCTGAATATAGCTAAAACACAACCTCTGCAACAGACTTCTGAATCAGGTGTTGCTGTTTTCTTTGTTTGTGAAGAGGTAACAGACTGATGACATCCCTTACAGGTGAAAGAAGTGCATTTGTTAGGAAGGGAAGAGTAACTAGACTGTGTATAGTCAGACTTCACAATTCCATGTATTTTCACCTTATCTGCTAGAGGTTAATCACTGCCCACCTGTCAATGAATCCCAAGTGACTATATTTATTGTTCATTAAATGGTTACTGATGAACGTGGGAAGTGAATGTTTTCCTTCAATTGAAGTTAGGTGACAACGTTCTTCTGCTCAAACTCAGGTTTAGTCATTCCTGATGGTCAATTTTCTTCTCGGTAGGAAAATCTGACAGAAATGGGTTTTCTGATTACAGAATAACATCTTTAAATCATCAGTCACATTCAAATAATAGAATCTAAAAAGAGGAATTAAAATGAATTTATCATTCAGTTATACAACAGTGTCAACTTAGAGCAGACATACTACTCTGTAACGATACTCTCTGGAGTAACTACACCCTAAATACCCCTGTTTCTTGTGAGAATATTTTGATTGTAAGTGACTATCAGGGTGTAAATTGGACCAATACTTGTCTTAGAAGGGTGGTGCAGGAAGCCATGCACAGCGATAGAAATGTGTTGCCTGTGTCCAGGGACAATTGAGTGAGAGGGACCACTGATTTCTACTTCTGGCATCCAGACCAGGTGTTCTAATGGTGCCTCTTTCTGGCTTTGGTGACCACATAAGGAACAGGACTGCTGTCTGAGCTACTCTGGGTCACATGGAAGATTTGAATAGAGGTAAAGGAGTGTATGCATGCAAGTGGACTACAGCTATGCACCTTGAATGTGACAGATCAGGGAAAGAAGCTTTGCACCTCTTGGATCTGCCTCCAGCACAGATTTCCCAGGCAAGTGGGTGCCACAGCTGGGAGGTTTTGGCGTCCCCAGCACTGGTGCTGCTCCACTGCACAATGACCTCTTCAGACACCAGCAACAGCAGCACAATCTGCTGGGCAATTAACAAAATATCCAGAATTATAAATCAATCAAACTGGAATTCTCATACCTAGAAATGTTTTTATTAAATATTTCAAACTTCTGCATGACACAAACAATATTGGTGGCTCTGTGCAACACAGGGACACCTAAAGTACAGACAATTTCGTGTGCAAGAGAAGTCAGTATTCAGTTACCCTTCGTATTGGCCACCCAAACCAGCGTGATTGCATGTGAGAGTCACTTGGGGCTTGTTGAGCAGTGTGGCCCCCAGCAGAGAACCACAAGCCAGCTTGAAAGCTTCAAAAACAGGAGGAGAAGTGATGTGGCCTGGCACCCCCATCACTTGCAAATATGGCTGATGTACTTCCAGGAGCCAAGCCATTAACTCTTCCCATGCCTTGCAACAGGCAAGCAAATGTTTACCTGGAAACAGCTCATGGGTATCCTTTTATGAAAATAAAATCTACTCTGGATTCTTTTAAAAAAATCACTTTCTCACTGACAAAGTATTTTTCCAGATTGTATAAAATGGTTCTATGCCGAATGCTTCAAGTTTCCGTTAATAGACATCTCTGATGTGGAGGACATGAGGCCTGTATGATCATTTTTTCTCTGACAGCAATTTCTGATGGCCTTGTAGATGGCAAAGACAGGGATGGCCAAACTGGGCACTCCAGCGAGGATTACAATAATAGCATACACCCAGCTGGGATATTCCACCTTCTCTGTTTTGGGGAAGTCCTCCTGAAGGAACAGACAAGCAAGTTGTAGAAACATATGAGGAGCAAATAGCTGGGAACATGTGGGTATTCAGTAATTCAGCATTGGGAACAGTAGCTAGCCACGATGGCACAAAACATTGCCAATTCCACTGCAGTTTCCTGTGTGGCTTTCCTTTATCGCTTTATGTCTTGTACTGAGTTTTTAACTGACCGTGACACATAAAATCATTGTAAATAAATGTTTGGGTTATATACTTACATAGGAAGGGTCCCAAACGCTGTAGAGCAGTTCTTTGTTAACGGTCACCACAAAATAGAAGAAGAAGATAACTAACATAATGAGAGGGCTGATAACTCTCCAGGTAATCTGCCAGAAAATGTTTGGCTTGTGTCCAATCATGAACTCAATATCCTTGTTAAACCTAGAAACAGAAGGAGGAAGTTCAGAACAGCAAAAACCCCGAAGGATGAAAGGATGTCTGCTCAGAGACAGGGAAAACCAAACCGCCCCTGGCTGTGCTTCCAGATTGGTATTGATAGCAACGTCAGGAGTGAGACCCAAGTAGCTGAAATTAAAGCAGTTCTCACTGCAAGCCATGGAAATAATTTTTGGAAATGCTTTTCTTTGAGGGCTCAGCGAAGAGTATGGGAATGGCACTGGAGATTAAAGGCAGATGGACTTTCCCTATAGCATATTGCATCTTTTGGTAAGCATCTCATGCATCATAAACTAAAAAGAACATCCCAACAAAGCAGAAAGGCAAACTGGAATAATTAGACAAATGACAAAATGAAGCAAGAGCAAATTGGACTAATTAAGAACAATAGATTCTGAGCATAATGTTTGCTTAATTGCTACCTCCACCAGTTTTCTCAGGTTGAGTACTGAAACAGCGTTCACATTTGACCTTTACTAGCAACACCCACAGTGTGTTATTCGGGTTATCCATAGAGCATGCAGTAGTCAGTGGGCCACAAGAAGAAACACTCTCTGCATTGAGAATGATCCTGACTGCAGCAATCCTGCACCCATTTGTGACCTCTACACAGGATGCTGCACCACACACACACACCTCCTGGGAAATTATTTTGGAAGTGTGGAGCTTCTGTTGCCAGTCCCCTTGCCTGGTTTGGCTGCCTGTCCCATGGCAATAAGTCTGAGGGGACTGTTCTGGTAATCCTACAGCTATGAACACCACACAATTCAACAGAGTCCATAGTACTACCTACGTTTATCTTTTAATCTCTTCACTTTTAGATCAAATTCATCTAAGCTGATTTGTGGCTCCTTAGGTAACATACAATATTCAGCGTGGAAAGATGAGCCACAAGGGCATTCACCCCGCAATATGGAGCAGCACAGCTGGAGAGTCTGGCACAAGTTCAACCAAAAACTATGCGATTGAAGTTCCCACGCTCTTTTCATATTTCCCACACATTAATTATGAACAGAAAGATGACAAAATTGCATTTATTACGCCTCTAGCAAGTCGATAGCACAATTACTCACTGCCACGACTGATAACGTCCTGAATCTATCAGCCAAGAACATCGTGCAGTAGCCTTGGATTTGCCCCCAGCTGTAAAACAGTATCTGCAGACTGCCTGGAGATCCTTGCCACAAACAGGAGTGTGGCATGAATGTTCAATTTAAACACTCCTGTCATATAGCTCTGCTGTAAAGTTCCAGCACAGTGCCAGTACTCTGTTTCTGCTAATTAAATACTTAATGCAATTATCCTGAAGAGGTGTAATTGTAAATGCCACCTTATTTATATGTAAATGTGCTATAGTAGCCCCTATGTAGCTGTGGCAAAGACTTCCGTTCTGATGCCTCCTTAGGAAAGAACCTATTTGTGCCCGTATCATTATACCCTGGGCACTTGCCAACCACAGACTGGTTAATGTTTTCCTGCAGTATTTTAGGGGTACACTTATTCTAGGTAGTTGTTACAGACCATAATCTATTGCAAGGTATTGACCAAGTGGAAAGCTTTCACACAGAGCTCTAAGCTCCTTCCGCACTCTTAGCAAAGCATTTCCTCTTCCTCGAGAACTGCTTTAGGAACCTAAATCACAAAAGCAACTCTAAACACCAGTTGCATAATTTCAGTGATTTCCCGGACAGAAATGGTAGGCACTGAGAGGTGGGAAGCTTGCAGCTATACAACTAGTGCTGCTTTCTGGTCGCGTTCAACGCGTATTTCATACCTGTCTATTCCGTAAATGTAGACGACTGAAAACATCTCACAAAATGCGATTATCAGCAAGGGGATGGAGCCAGCAAAGCTGTCAAACAGAGCCAGCCAGTAGTTACCAGATTTCAGAACAAAAATGTAAGCTAGCAAGTAAGACCCCAAACAAATCAGACCTGTGGGCAAAAAGAAGGCAGCAATGAAACACACTTGCACTTGTAGGGAAAGAAAGCCAAAAATAAAATAAAATAAA
>VZRI01003367.1:37047-71126 GCA_013397515.1 Upupa epops
ATAAAATAAAATAAAATAAAATAAAATAAAATAAAATAAAAAATAAAATAAAAAATAAAATTAAATTAAAAAGTTGTTTTCCCAGTAGCTAGAAAACTTTTAATTCAGCTGCAGCCTCAAGGTGACCACTTCATCTTTGGATGGCACCCTGGCACCCTGGGAAGTGCTGCTTCTGCACAGGGAAAAAGCCAAAAATCTCCTAACATTGAACAGGAGGGAAATGCTACAAACAAAGCAGGAGAAGACTGAGAACACGCATGCTCTTCCCCAGAATCAGTGGCACAATGCCACACTGAGAGAAGCCCTGCAGGTCCTCCAGCCTCCTGGAGGAGATGATAATCATCTGATGGGCAAACTATGGGGTGAGCAGCTGTCTGCAGGCTCAGAAGGAACCTCACAGGAGCTGCCCCATGAGGAGACATAAGAAAACCTTCAGTAGGTTATCTAGGCATCTTAGGACTGTGTGAACCAGAAAGCAGATGGCTTGTAGGTTGATTTCCAGCATAAAAGTTATCCCCTGGGTAGTGGGGAGGTCACTTGTCTTTAAAAGAGCACTTACCAGTAACAAGTTCCTTAGGCACTTTGGGGGGAATAATCTTAAGATCTTGTAAAGGTACAAGCACACCTTCCATATTTCCAAACATAGATGACAAACCCAAGCAGAAGAGCATGATGAAGAACAGAATGGACCACAGAGGTGAGACAGGCATTTTGGTGATGGCTTCAGTGAAGACAATAAAGGCTAGGCCAGTTCCTTCAACCCCCTGTGGAGGATTTCAGGAGCTTCAATTTTAGGCTTATTATCATCACACAGCTCTTCAATCTACATTGGTATTTACTAGATCTTGGTGGAGGCGACACCATACCACAATACTGACCTCTGTTTCCACACAGACATGCTAATGCAGCAATATATTTACTGCTGTTGCAATACAAAACCTATTTCATGGGATTTTACATTTTCATCTGTGATTCAGCAATTTCTAACAAAAAATAACATGCACTCATTTTTTTTCTTATAACTTATATCAGCCCCGTGCCAAGGCAGACAGCAGGATGACCTTGAGCCAGCAATATGCCCTTGTGGGGTGGATTAGAAGCGGGGTGATTAGTAGCTCGAGAGAGATTCTCATTCCTCTCTGCTTTGCCCTGGGGAGGCCAGATCTGGAAGACTGTGCCCAGTTCTGGGCCCCTCAGTTCCAGAAGGGCACACTCTGCAGAGAGTCCAGCAAAGAACCACCAAGATGATGGAGTGGATCATCTCCCTGATAAAGAAAGGCTGAGGGAGCTGGGTCTCTTTAGCTTGGTAAAAAGGAGACTGAGGGATGACCTCATTAATGTTGATCAATATGGAAAGGGCGGTGTCAGGAGGAAGGAGCCAGGCTCTGCTCAGTGGCATCCAATATAGGACAAGGGGCAGCGGGTATCAGCTGGAACACAGGAGGTTCTGTATAAAGAAGAGAAGTAACTTCTTCACAGTGAGGGTGACAGCCTTGGAAGGGGTTGCCCAGGGAGGTTGTGGAGTCTCCTTCTCTGGAGATGTTTGAAACCTGCATGGACATGTTCCTGTGTGACTGGATCTAGGGGCTCCTGCTCTGGAAAGTGGGTCGGATTAGATGCTCTTTCGAGGTCCCTTCCAATCCCTAACATTCTGTGATTCTGTGCTGTGACACACTTGTAGTGGTCATTCAGGGCTTGCTCCAGTTGTTTCCTTGCTCTGAGACGCTCTTCTCTAGTGATCTTACCCACCTAATTCCAGATAAACACCTGCTGCTCTTTTGCCAGCCCGGAACACGTGTGGTTTTAGTTACTAGTATTACAGGTTTACAGAACTGCTCAGAGGAATGAAAGTGTCTATCTCTTCAAAACCAAAATGGTAAAGAAAAAAAAGTCCAGGAGCATTCCAGGCTGATTGCAAACAACCAGTGGAAATACATGCAACCCTAACAAACCTCAGAAGAAAAAGCTTTAGGCAATTAACACATTGCTAGGGGCACCTACCACATTTATGGTTTCAATTTGAGTCGGGGAATAAACTTACATCATTCAGGAAGTTTTCCAGATTGCATGTTTCAAACTTGAGGCTTGCAAAGGTTACCGGATCAGTCATGTTACACAGCTGCTGCATTTGTTCAAAGTTGTCTTGGGTTACATTGCCTTCTGGCAAATCAAAAGCATTCATCAGGGTAAGGATATTTCTGAAAAAGTGAAGTACAAATAACTTGAACTTATTTATCTGCAAGCATATTCAGGAGTCAGTGCCATCATCAAGTAGGTTCTAAGGAGCACAATGCCTTTCATGAAGATACAAAGCCACATTTTTATTGCTCAAGATCAGAGTTTAGAACTGGGAAGCCCAGCAGTTTGGGGTACATGGAATCCTGTCTTCCTCCAAGGTGAACCTGACAGTGTCTTTCACCAGCTAAATGAATGGGCACTAGGTACTAGTGCAGAAGTTTGGTGCCCTTCTTTGCACTGCAGACTGGACCTCAGGTCCTAGACTGGGCAGCTTCTGGGAGCGTGTAAGGTATGTGCAGTTACGTATCATAAACATGATATGATGTGGAAGAACTTGACTGGAACCCCCCAAAGTCTGACAGCCTGGTGAAAAGAGAGTCTGAACCACTCTAGTAAATTTAAGTACCTCTTGCAAGAGCATTTAAGCTCTCTAGGAGGCAACCTAAATACAGATCTGACACGGGGACCATGTAATGTCAGCTCAGTGAGCATCAATGATTGTGAATTCTGTCCTTCTCCCTTCCCTCCCCTTTTGTCATTTCTTTTCTTTCCTTATCCTGCTGATTTTCTAAACAATTTTCCAGTGTTGGTAGGGCTTCACATGATGAATTACAATGGGAAGGACTTATTGAATTAATTTGGGTAACTGCCCAATGTAGGATGCAGAGTCACTCGCAGTACCTGAAGTCCTCCTCTGTGGTCCAGCTGTGGCTAGGACTGCCAGAACTGCCTGGTCAGGGGCAACTTTCTTAGAACAGGCAGGGCTATCGGGCTGTAAGACTTTAAATTGGAAATTTGTCTCAACGTGGTTGCTATCAGGACAAGAAGACTGCATGGAATGCGGTCCCCAAGAACTATAGCTGAGTTGGGAAGATTGATCACACCGGACCCCCTCACATCAACCAGACATTGTGAACTCTAGGCAAACTTTGCTCATTATAAGGTCACTATAGTACCAAAACACGCCTCCAGGCCAAAAGATAGCTGCTTCCAGGGAGAGCAGACCCTTGGACAGTCCCTTCTGGCCTGAGGAGGCAAAGGTGGGCAGTCTCCACTGTGAGAATGGGGGACAGGGGGCAAGGGCACTGTTCAACATAAAAGATGGCTTCATAGTAACCACACTTCGAAGCTTCCCCACCAAGCATCACCCGAAGATCAGAAGGCTGGCAGGACACTGCTGGAACTTGGGGATCTGGGGACCCCTGGGACTCTGCGGTGGTAGCTATATCCTCTTTCACCCCTACCTGTTCTCTTTTCCTCTTGTCCATCTTTCTTTCTAGTGCATGCTGTTAAACCATAAAGCTGTGATGATTAATGGAAGCCTAACCCCTGGGTGTGCTCTCCTTATTTTTGCTCTTCAAAGTCACAATGAAAGAACTTTCCTGAGCCAGCCTAGCACAGACTGTGACACAGGCTCATTACAGCTGATCTCCAAAGCAGAATTGTGGGGTTTGGCCACTATGTCAGGAAACCTTAGAGGACTTGACATCAGGAATAGTAGAATCAGGAATATCTGAGCTGCCAGGGTGTTTGCAGCAAGGTGAAAGATTTAGAGTTGATTTTGGACAGGAGCAGCCTAGTCAACCTTTCTTGTTTGGCTTCTTTTTTGAATATGCCATGTGAACCCCAGTTGTCCACAGAACGTGGTTGATTTGCTTTATCCAGTCAAGCAAACACATTTATTTACAAGCTGTTTCATATCCATTGTTCAAAATTATGATTTCCATTTACCTCCAGACCTATGTATATTCTAGCGTGCTTTAGTGAAATCATCTATTTGTAAGAACTCTTCCAAAAAGCACATTAAATCATGTAATATCTTCTTCCTACGGTGACACTTTGGGAACAATGTCAAATATAGTCGTTTAGCCAACATCTATCTGGGAAATAAGGTGGCTCAAGTAATTGTCATTGTCTATGGGACTGATACTAGGTCATACAAATTTTTTAATGAATGAGTGGTGTGATAGCACATGAGCTCAGAAATAACAAATCCATTGTCATCAGGCTAATAGAGCAGCCAAAGTAGCATCTGTATGTAATGTTTGGGCTTTCTTCAATAACTTACTTGTCAAAACAGTCATCGTATCTTTCTGTGGCTCTGAATCCAATGATGGAGTATATGACAGTTGCCGCATAGATGGATGTGAAACCATTGATTACTGAGATAATCAGAGCATCTTTCTCACAGTTATTGCTGCAGTTCAAAGAGAAAAAAAGAAAAAGAGTGGGTTTCAAACACATTCCCCTGGCTACTAAGACTAAAAAACCTGTAGCCTACGGATGCATAGTATATCACTATAGTCTCTGAGAATATACAGGTGTTAAAGATAGATGTCATGAATTAGAACTTGGTACCTTAAGCAGTTTAATAGCTCTGACTCTATAGTTCTCTTCATAAGGAGTAACTGCCTGAGTTTGTCTCCATGTCTGGCTTACAGAAAGCAAAATGTGAAGAGCCAAAAGCCCACATCTCCTTTTCACACCTGGTATGCCTGCGCACAGAGACATATAAGTTGCATCTGAGCCACTGGGGTGTTTACAGCAAGGTGAAAGATTCAGGGTTGATTTTGGACAGTCAGAAGGGAAAAGTGACCATAGGTCTCCAGAGCACTTCAATCTGGTGAAGTTGCTGTAGCCAAGAGCACTTGGGAACAATTTTGGTTGTTTGTTGGAAAAAAACCAGTTCAAAATGTACTCAGGTTTTGGAAATATGAAGATGGCTATGCTGGTAAGGGCAGACAGACAATCTATTCCAACGTGAAAATTAAACCTCTTTACTTCTGTGCCATGGGCACTTGCCTGTGTATCTGGGCTAAGATGAAAAACTTGCACTGCCAGAAAGACTTTCACCTGCAAGACCAGATAAATAATCAGTATTTATTTAGTTAATGGTTTTATGAGAAGGCTGTAAAGCCCTAGATATTGTATTTCTCTTGGGCAAGACAGCATTATTGACATTAACTTGATGTTGTCATGTTTACTTTTTTGGTCACCTTCAAGAGGAGAGGAAAGACAAGTGTGTCCAGCCAGCCCCTGCAACACTGTGACCTTTCCTCATTTATAGGCTTGCAAAGACATCTCAAGTGGGCAGGGAGCATTGAGTTGAATTTTCTTGCTGTACTCTTTATGAGGTTTTTCAGGATAACATCCGATTCTCAGTGACAGGCTGGATAAAAATATTTCTTCCTTCCAAGGAAAGTCAGATACTCAAGCTCCTCCTGGGTATGAATGAGCGAACTCCTGATGACACTGAAGCCTCCCTGCATTTCCTGAGATGTTCTGCTCCTAAGCCATGTGGGAGCAGAGTCATTCACACTTGACCAAAGCACTGCTGCCCAGCAGGTAGCCCTGACACCACAATGTAATGTTACAGTATTTGCATGGGGGTTTTCTTGTACCAATAGGGGAATTCCATGACTTCCTGTAGTTTCCTCCTTAAGCTGTAAATGATTGAGGATTGAAGGAATGTGGCCTGGTGCCACAGCCCTGTGCATTGGAAAAGTAGGAGGGCACCAGTCCTTTCCTTCGAGTCTTTCAGACAGGTACAGTACATTCTCAGCCCTCTCCTCAATGGTTGTGAAAACACTGAAGTGGACCTGAAGCAGGGCTTGTCACTTAGTGCTCAGAATTACAGACACTAAAAGTCCCAGATGAACTTTTGAAAACCGTGTGAAATCAAGAGCAGTGACCAGGAATTGCAATAGTGGCTGAAATAGGCTGAACTTGATAATCTCAGGGGTCTTTTCCAGCCTCAATAATTCTGTGATTCTGAGAAATCTGTGTACTGGTGATCACTCCAGTATTTTGGGAGGATGAAGGCAGTGCACAACACGATGCCATAATTTGCTGATTAGGTCATTCCCTGGCTGATAGGACTTTGTACTCCATCCCTTCCCTGCCTTCATTACAGTATCACAGTAATGATGAGGCTGGAAAAGACCTTAAAGATCATCCAGTCCAACCTAAAACCAACCAAGTAACCTAAGCATCTGACATGCATAAAGCAAGGAACTGAACTGGAACTGGATGTACCATCACCCAGGTCTGACAGTGTGGAGACAAAGAGCATCCTAGTGGTAGGACCAGGGGTACTGGTTTCAAGCTGGAAGAGGGTAGGTTTAGACTGGAAGTCAGAAGGAAGTTCTTCACGATGAGGGTGCTCAGACACTGGAACAGGTTGCCCAGGGAGGTTGTGGCTGCCCCTTCCCTGGAAGTGTTCAAGGCCAGATTGGATGGGGCCTCGAGCAACCTGGTCTAGTGGGGGGTGTCCCTGCTCATGGCAGGGGAGTTGGAACTAGATGATCTTGAAGGTCCTTCCCAACCTGAACCATTCTATGAATCTATGAATCACCATGCATTGAGCATTCCAACAAGCAAAGCTCCTCCTCATCAGATGGTGGTGGGCAGCCAGTCCCCTTCATTCTAGCTTGTGACACTAGATCTTTATGCAGGAAATGAGCAGCAATGAGACCTGAAATCTTGGCTTGGGAGAGCTAGGACCAGGCAGAGATATGCCTTGCATGGTGTCCCAGTCCAGTAACTGCTGTGTAACAACAGGGCAGAGTGTACCCGCTTCATTTGAAAGAGTGAAATGTTCATATAAAATTTGGCTTTTGCCTGGCTACTTACTGAACAGAGTTGTAACTGGAGAACGAAATGAGGCCTCCAAAGGCCAGGGAGAAAGAGTAAAACACCTGAGCACCCGCATCCAGCCATGTCACTGGGTTAGCCAGCTCGGTAACCTATGATATCAGACATGGAGCTTTCAGCATACAGGCATTGCTATTTAGATTGAATATGAGAGCTTTAAAACAACAATTAAACCAAGACCATTGAATGCTAACAACCAGATCAGTACTTTGATCAAACTTACTTTTCGTTTTGTTTTTTTCAAAAAGGAAACCTCTGTCTAGGTTTTCAACAAGTATTTTGAAAATTGATCAGTTACTTCCCATAACTGCCATGTCTGTTCTCAGAAAAAGTGTTGATTACTGAGCAGAACATTCAGAATCGAATTCCAATTTCCCTAGAATATAGGAAAAGAAAGCAAACTCCCCCATGGCAACCCCATTGCATTTCTCTGTGATGATCCTTCCAGCTTTTACAACAGATTTTCATGGCAGGTGGAAAGGGAGAGAGAATGTGTGTATATGAGTATATTTTATATCCGATGCAAAGGGTTAACCTCCCAGAACCAAGATTTTTATGGTTTCTGATCAATAGTTAGAAAGGAAATGGAAAACACTTCTTTTCAATCAGTTGTTAATTACAGAGAGAACTACATTGTGTTTCATGAAGGGACAAACCATGCGGTGACTCACGTTTGGGGTGAAGAGATACACAATTCCATTGGTTGATCCTTTCAGTGTCAAGCCACGGATTAGAAAGATGGTGAGCACAAGGTATGGAAGCGTTGATGTTACATACACGGCCTGCAGAAGAAGTAAAAAACACTTAAATAAAAGCAGCACTGCAGGGGAAAAAAGAGGGGATAAAGCAAGGTTCTGTGACTCACAACAACAGCAAGTTTCAAGTGAGTCACTATTAGCAGAGTACAGAAAATAATGTTCAAGAGAAACAGTATGGGCAGAACATTTTGGTTATAAACATTTTTACTGTTACAGTGATCTAATTAAAACAAAACTAAAAAATCTACACCCTGAGATCAGGTTGATGCTGCAAGGATTGGCTCTTGGAGCTTCACTAGGAAGCAGAACCTTGGTCACTTTTTAGGGCAATAATATTGAGGACTAGCACCCACCCCCCCAAATATGGATATGCATGGTTTGAAGAGAATGGCTTAGCAAAAAATACAGAGTCCTGTATTAAACATTTAATGTTACTATTGGTAATCTCTAAAGAATGTTCTACTGGGACCTATAATGACAAGGAAACCAAATTCTTCACAAAATTCTCCATATAAATGATACGCTATCTTCAAATCAAATCAAATCAAATCAATCAAATCATATCAAATCAAATCAAATCAAATCCCATTTTGTTCAGCTTCCTTCTTCAAAAAGCAGTGATGACACATGGATTTCTAGACATGCTTTTACTCGGGGCAATTTCTACAGTATGATCAAATCTAAGGGTTCCGAACAACGCAGTGAATATAGTCTCATGAAAACCCTGAAACAGAGTACCTTTCCTGTTGTTTCGATGCCCCTGATCGTGCACACGTACAGTACACCCCAAGCGCACGTTAAACATAACAAAAGCCACCACTGTATGCTGCCCGAGTCGTCAATAGAAGTGGAGATGTTTAATGTTTCTCTGTACCAGAAATAATCTACTGGAGTGCTCTTGGAACATTCTTCTATGTAATCTGTGAACACAAAACGGTTGTCATTCTGTATGGCTGTTCCCTACTGGAAGAAAACAGAAAGTTAAACTATAAACAGCGATGTTCTAAATTTCTTGCAGCACCTCATGCCAATGAACCTGCTGTTGACAAATCTCAAATTCTTAGAGGCTAGTTTCATGGAAAATTAGAAAGAGAATAGTTTCATGGAGGTTTTAATACTGATCTTATTTTGGTTTCCAGGAATTCAACCATGCTGATAAATTCTTCGAAGCTCACTCAAAGACTCTTCTATCTCTACAACTTTCACTTTTTCGGACAAAAATGTGAGTTTAGAAGACTCTTCCTCTTGTGCCAAAGAAAGCACAGAGAGGTCTTCTGAGCATAGATGTCCACTTAGGGAATTTCACATGCATTCTGCTTTTTCTTGCCTGATGGAGTGTGGGCACCTGCGTACAGCTTTCTGCATACCTTCCTACACCTCCTTCAGATAAGCAATACTTTGTCTATCTGTTTTGTGGGGCATCGTTCAAGGTCCTGTCAGCTCAGGGTGGATTCTCAGCTCCCTGCAATGTGCTGACCTGTGCAGTGTTCTGCCCTGGCCTGCCCTTATAGGAGGCTTTTAATAATTGTTCTGGGAGAAGAGGAGCAAAGCCCTCTGAGGAGCTGCTAACTGACTCACTGAAAAACCTGCTTCATACTGTTTCATGTAGGTCTGTCTATGAAAAACAAAGCTGATGTCACCAAGCAGTGTCCAAGGAGCTACAGACTGGTGTCATATGGAAGGGTTCAAGTGTTTCACATGGATTCTGCATCTCTGAATCTTCTTTTTTTCTATCTGCTAGCAGAGGGCTGCTGGTGACGAGATGGATGAAGCACTGTCTAATTCCTGGACTATGCTTTTTGTGAACCTTCTGTAAATGTCTGTGGACACTTTGTATGTGAATACAGTTGTCAAAACCAGCCCTGAAGTTTCATCTAAAAGGCTGAAGTTTGTCTCAAAGATTAAGCATTGATCACACTAGTATCTTGAGAATGTTTACAAGGCACGAGTATTAAAATAGCACAACGTTCCTGCCTTAATGTTTTTTACAGAAAGAGGCCCAATTAGGTTAGTTGCTAGAAAAACTCATTTTGTGAGAGAATACGAAGTCTCATAAAATATACCTGTTCTGTTCTCATTGAGAGGACAGCTACTCCAAGGTAGGGGCTCTTGGAAGGAGTTGAAGAAATACCACATTACCCAGGCAATAATAGTATTGTAATACAAGCCCACCAAGAAGGACACAAACATTGCCGCTATGCCTGAAAAAGATACAGAGTCACAGAATTATCATGGCTGGAAAGAACCTCCAGGATCATCAAGCCCATCCCTCATCTCAACATCTCCCTAGCCCCTAGTCCGATATCAGTACATGATGTCAATTTAAGGACTCCAAGACATATTAAAATAGATGGTATGAGCTCCAACCTTTCCCTACTTCCTTCCCACCCTAGTTTCATGGTTTATAGCCTTCTCCATCTTCTCTCTTTGTTCTGGATGCAGGTTCAGTTGCTGTGAATTCATTCTGAAGGTTGGATGGATGAGTTCTATGTAGTTGTAGTTTAAAACTTCTCTGAAACTGAAGATGACACTCACATAGGAGCCAGCGTTAGGGGTCAGCTAACTCACCACAGACCCTGTGCAACCCTGTCCACAGACCTGTCCATTGATAGCTAGACTGGGATGTTGAGCACAGGCAAAGCTCAACTGACTTGGAATTGTGCCTAAATGAGACCCAGGTTGTCTTCCCCTTCCACGATGTCACTGCAAAGGTGAGCAGATGTGTCTGGCTAATCTTTGTTGCATAGGGTGGGGTTGTTTAAGGGTAGTTGCCAGAAGGCAAAGGAAAGGGGCACAATTCAAGCTGGTATCTCTCATTCTCTACATGCTTCCAAGTAATGAACCTCTGGGGACCTCTCTGGCAATAGTAAATGCTAATGATTAGCTTCTAAGGGTGCTTACATGCTGAACAAGTTTGAAAAATTCCAGATGCAATGAACAAATACCTTCTGTTACTGATTTACACATGCAGTGGATACCAACCACCGTCCTGACTGGCTGCATTCCTTCCCTTTCAGGTAGGTGGAAATCCCAGAACAGCTGAGGTGGGAAGGTATCTCTGGAAATCATCCTGCCCAAACCACTGCTCAAGCAGAGACGACTGTAACTGGTTGCCCAAGTCCATATCTAGGCCAGTTTTTAATATCTTTAAGGACAGAGACCCCACAATCTTTCTGGGCAACCTGTGGCAGTACCTGGTCCTCCTGCCAGTGTACCCTGATGTTTGGGTAGAACCTCCTGTTCTGCTTGTGCAATGAGGTATCTGTGGAGTTTTAATGCTGTGTGCTTCATGCTTCTTCTGCTACATTGCCAGTGTTTGGATATCTAAGGCAGATACAAAGCAGTCCTTTCTGCAAATACTGTCTCAGGGCAGAGAGGTGGTACCTGTCTCAGATGTTAGGAAGTACCGTTCTATGGAGCTGAGTTCTGTTAGACCAGGCTAATAAAGATTCAACTATTATTTCTCCACAAAACAGTTATAGCACAAATTCTTGGCATGCCATACGTTCATAATACTAAAACCAGTCCCTATTGATAGCAGAGAAAATATCTCTGAAGCCCAAAACCCGTCTCAAATTAGAGATAGGTTTTAACTGGGCCCATAGTACCTTGGAATGTGGATACAAAATTGTCATAGTACCTCATTGCAATTTGTGTGACCTAGCAATGGAGAGATATGGAGAAAGGAAAAGGAATAGATCCTGGAATTTCTTATGTTACATTGGAATGAAATCCCAAAGCTTTGCTCCTATACAGACTTGTGCTTTCTCAGGTGGCTTTTTGTATCCTCTTCATACTTACCAACCCCTTTAAGGGTAGGGTGGATAGAGCTCCAGACACCCACGCTGCCTTTCCTCAGCCTTTGACCAATGGCAAACTCAAGATGAAGCAGTGGGATACCCTCTAGGACTAGCAAAATCAGGAAAGGGATCATGAAGGCTCCTGAAATGGTTAAAAAAAAAAGAAGGATGCTTCCCATCAGCAAGTTGCACAACAAAGCATGAACTTCAGTTCTGAGGGCTTTTGAAATAGCACGCGAGTTGCCAGCACAACTATGAATCGCTTCTCCAGTTTCTGGAAAATGCTTCTGCCTGATTGCCCAAGCAGGAGACTTCGCTACACATGTGGTTTCAGGTAGCAATTGTTATTCCTTCCCAAGTGACAAACATAAACACAAATGATACACTCCCAAGGTTAAATTCTGACAGAGCCAGCTTTGCAATGAAAGGGGAGAAAAGCCATCACATTCCTGGAATGACTTCTTTTTTCATTCTGCCAAAGATTATGATTTTATAGTAGTGAATCACGTAAATTATACATAAATGTTTAACACAACCACGTTAAACAGCTTTTATATTTGAATAGAAGAGATCTGAAGTTCAGGGTTCAACCCTTGTTAAATATGACAGAGCTGGTTAGCACAGGACAAGTATCTTACACGCATTTTTTCCTGAATGAAGCGCACCTTGGACACGCCGATAACACAGAACTGCACCACAGCAGAACACCAACGTGCAGAGTCAAATGCTCAAAAGGAGCTACACAGTAGATTTATGGTTTCCTGTCATTACAACCAGTCTGTAATTTCCTACTCATGGGCAGCCAATGACCTAACAAATGCAAACCTGTATGTGAACTGTTCTATTTGGGCATTTGCTGACTTTTTCCTCATGAATGAGGTGAAAATCAGGTAACAGTGAAAGGGGAAGCCTGAAGAATGGAAACTAGAGTTTTGGATTCAAGGCAGTTAAATGTTTTTTGGAAGTGTTGCCCTCTTCTCTGCTCCATGGGGTATATTCTTGATACTGTTTGCTCTACAGTTTTAGAAATGGTCATTACTGCCAAGTCTTCATTTTCTGTGCACTTTAGTAAAGTCTACTAAAAACAGGATTGTTTTATCAGGTGGCCACTAGTACAATGAAATCAGCCAGCTCTGCTTTTCACTCTCCACTCCAACGGAATTCAAGTAACTCCCCTGCCTTCTGTTGGCATTTTCAATATTTACTAATCAAAATCAGTACTTTTGAATACATAAAAAACTATGCAAGATGATAAGTGCTTTGAGGCCACACACCAGGGTGAATGGTGAATCAAAAAATCCATGTTTTTCGTGGTCAGTTGACAAACAAAGCCAGCTGCATAGACAAGATTCTCAGACTTGAGCAGAGCCCGTCATCAAGCAACACAAAAACTCTTGACTTAATACTGAACACTCTTCAGAGTTAGGGTAGCTCATCTTAATGCATTAAAAACTGTGACAAATGCAGACTGACAAGCTGAAGAGGTTTCAAGGAGAGACAGAATAACAACCAATGTAGAATACATTTGTTATTAGCAAAAACCTGAAGGCTTTAATTTGGATTGTTATTTGTAGAGAAGTTCACTAAACTTCTAACTCTTTCCCTCTTTCTTCTGTGGCAGTCTGTCATCTTGGGAAAAGGACAATAGGGAATTCATCAGAAAAAGAGGGCAGTTTCATATTTGTGTCCCAATTCTCACATCTCAACTACATTCTCTTTTCCAGAGACCACGACATCCTTGCAAGAATGAAAGCTTCTCATTGATGAAAAACAGCTACCTGTTAGATCTTGGAGCCTTGAGCTGGTTCTTTCTTACCTTGGAGGAAAGTAGCTATTTTTATGACAATGAAAAGAAATGAAGGAACTGGCTCCCTCTGTCCTATTAGGCTGTTTCTGGCCTTTCTAAAGGTTTGTCCCATTTTTTGTGTTTGGGTTTGCTTAGCTGTGCTGGAGCATGCACTGCTGTGCATATAAGGGCTTTTCCTCATCTCATTAGACATCCAACGCGTGCAGATTTGATTCAAAGAGTTTGTTCTCTACTGACACTCCTCCCTATTTCTGTGAAAAACATTTCCCCCACCTGTTTTATTCCTGTTTTCACAGAAAACAGGATTTTTGCAGTACATACAATGAACGCTCTCTTCAGATCTAACCCTTATATCCTGATGGCTTCCGTTCTACATGGGAGGGTCATCAGAACAACCTTCACGCACAGAACTTCTGGCATTTCATAGAGGGGAGCTGCAAGCTAAGTGAGTGGATCTACAAGCAGCCAGAAATACTGGCTCCAGCCTCAGGTCATGTTGGTACACAGTTTCACTCCTGTTGCTCTCTGTCCAGGAGCAAACATGAAGGTAAGATGAGATAAGGACAAGATAATTGTGTTTATACTGAGAACTTTTACTTCAAGAGCATTGTCTCTGTCTCAGGAGGAGTGAGTCTGAAACCTGACCCTATGGAGTCTGCATGGCTGCTCCACCTGGTTCTTTTTACCTGCCCTTTCAGATGCTGGATAGGTCTCTGCTGTACTGCGATCTCAGTTCTCTACGGTAAAGCACTTCCTCAGCCAAGGTAGTAATAAAGTGCAGAAGATGGATCTGTAAAGTTACTTTATCCAAATACTCCTTATTTGTGCTCAGGATAGTTTCTTGTCACCCTTGGAAACTCAACTTGCAGAGATTTTAGACTGTCTTTTGAAACTTAAGAATGGAAAGACAGTTCTGCTAAGGTGCCTTGCTAAACCTTCTTCATTCCTCATGGAGATGTCACCTTTTTTTCATCGGTTCACAGCAAGACGATTTAAGGACTTGAATAGAAATTCTCCACCCACCTCAGTCAAAGATCTTATGGCATAAAGAAATACACAGCCTTTATAGTACTTTCAATCTATGTCAAACTGCTTCTTACCACAATTATCACACTTCTGGCATATTTAACATCTTTATTAGCAGAATGGAGAGGTGAGGCTGTTCTGTGAAGCATCAGAAGCATTTCCGTTAGAAAGCATTCAAAGTTACTGCAACATTTCACTTTCGACATAAAATACACCAACTTTCTGATTTGCAGTCCACTTTTTCCATGCTTCAGACACTCTTAAAACCTTAAATGCCAAGTGCACCTCCACTCACAAAGCTCCCGCAGTCTGGGTAGACATGAACCCTTGCCCTCCAAGACAGGGAGGTTCAGCAGCAGCAGCACTGTCCCTACACTGTAACTCTCCCTGGGGACAGCACAGCACATCGATTTTGCTGCAAGACTGTCAGAATTGAACCATCTTCTGTGGCAGGCATGCCACTAGCACTCCTTCAACCTCAGGGGATCTCCGGAGGTCTCACACAGAGGTACCTTTAGTCATGAAAGAAGTCTTCAAGCACAACACATCTTTGACAGAGCAGCCAGGTAAAGGCACTTTATAAACTTCTTTGGGCAGCCACAGAAAGAGGAAAGCATGGCCTTCACTGAGCCATCTGTCACAAAACAAAACTGTGCTGTCCAACCATGTGCTCACAGCTCTACCAGGTTCCTTCCTACATTGGACTCTCTGGGAAATAAATGTCAGGTTGTGGGATGGACATAATCAAAGAAGGGTTTGTCACAGACATGAAGTACATGGTGTGTGTCCACACCTGCAGTGCAGAATCTATATCCCCACACAAACAGATACAGCCACAACACTTCTAGCTAGAAGGGATAGCCATGTGTAGTGCAGGAGCTCTGAGGAGTTAAAAAGGCAGAGTGTGCCATGTCAGAACTGCATAAATAAGTAAAAGTATGTATGTAGCTGCAAGAAAATTGGCATGTTTTCAGGAGAACTAGACGACAGCTCTCACTCACGTATGCCAATATTTTCTTTTTCTAGGGTTGTTCTCTTGTCAGCGTTCAATTCTAACAGGCAGTTTGGAAATCCAGAGCTGCTGCATTTTCCACTTCTCTCAGTTTCTCCTCAACATTTTAGAATGAAACTAGAATTGAAAAATAAGTGATAATGACCCCGCAAAGCTGATATATGGGATGTAAAAAATCAAGGCTTATCTAGCAAATAAACCAGTGATCTGATGCCAGTCACTGCATAGATACACATACAAAATGAGTAACCTTCCAGTCTGACAACCTTACAGCTGAGCTATCGGATTCTCTTTCCTGTTTCAGTACTGCATTTCAGAATGTTTGGTTTGAACATCCGTATCACTATTATTGTCTAAGTTTCTCATGTGAAATCATAACAATTATTTTTGCATTCACACTTGACTCCTCATAAAGGGAAGACAGGCTGACTTTGGATGGAGATGATTTTCTGTGGCATCATATGCTTAGACCTCAGCTGTAGTTAGGGTATCCGTAGCAGCAGGGGATTGCTGACATCATTACTGTCACTTAATTCAATGTGGCATGCACGGAGATGAACCAGCTCTCCCTCACACTGAGACAAGGTTTACTGCAAGCAATGCAAACTGTGTGCTTAAAGACTTCTATTTAATCAATGGTTTAAACATGAAATATACACACTCTTCTTCTAAAACACTCATTAGGGATGAAACAAAACAGTTTAACAGTTGGTTAAGTGACATGCTGCACAATAAAGGTTAAACAAACCCACTGTGTAATATCTGAGATAGCCAACAAATGAACGGAAACAAGAATTTCATTATGCTGCTGAAAGCACTGAGGCAGACACCATGGCTTTTACATTGTATGTGTAGGGAAATCTAGTCCACCGGGGGTAATTATATATTTTACAACTTTTAAGATGTGAAGAGGATAAAATGTGCTTTACTATATTTTACTGGGGTAACAGTTCCATTTTTTAAAGTATAAACTCACGATCTATGAAAACAAAAGTAAGTAAATAATGTAATCAATTTGGTTTTGTGTATGTGTGTATCACCATCCTGGTGTTCTGTTTAGGAAGAAGCAGCTCTCAAACAGTAACAGATTTAAGTTCAAACATCTGAAAATAAGAGTTATCTATAAATAAAGTGTCCTAACTACCTTCACTATTGTCAATTTGCAGAGAAACAATTCACCTTCCTTGAAAGCCAAGTATTACACAGAGAAATTTTCTACTTTACTACAGTCCATTTATGTTTCATGAGGGATATAATATCTGCAAACACTGATTCACAAAGTAGATGGACATCCGACCCTACTTAGGAGCGTCCTTGTGGAAATACTATCTATGCCCTTGCTTCCAATTGAAATGACTCCAAGTGTTCACCCACGTAACTCACATTTCAAAAACAAAGAAGCAATGATAGCAAAGCCAATCTTCAGAAATGAACTTTTTTCATGTGATTATATATGTAACCCTGATTCTGCATGTACCCCTACAAAACAACCCCTAGATATAGGGCTTTTCTCAGCCCCTGCAGATACCTGCTGTGTAGTACATAGCTGCATTTTTTTCTCTCTCTTACCACATGACCACAACCCACTATCACATCCAGCGTGAGTTTTAGGATTCTAACAAGTAATCACGAAAGGAGCAGCGTGATCCCCATCTCCAGGGAAAGAGAGCAGCAGCAATGATTCCTGCTATTCTGTACCCAGGATCCAGGAAAGACACAAAGTATGAAGACATACACCAGCCAGCATCAAGGTGCTGGCCAGACTAAGGAAAAACAGGTCTTCTTCAGTGCTCTCATAAGGGCAGTTATACTTTGTATTCATTAACTTGGTGCCTAATGTTGTTTCTCTGTTAAAGGGGCCCATCTGTGTCTCTGGGTGGGACACACACATGAAAAGGTAAACAAATCATCTTGGCTACCATGCTGAGCTGCAAAGGGACTAAGGCAAAACTTGCATGCAATGTCTAGTAAATACATATTTTCAACTGGAGGTACCTGAAACCCTACGTAAGAGTGCCTGGGGATTCAAAGACTGGGCTTTTGCTATGCTGTGAGCATGTTATATGGGAATTAGAAATGCAGAGCCAGAAAACCTCATGAGCCAAAAAATGTCTCAAAATACCTTCAGAAATAAGAAAGTTGAGATCTGTTTTTACAATACAATGGTCAATAGTCAACGCAGTGGGCACACATCCAAAATCCAGCCATCCATACAAACAACAACAAGAACCTTACATTTGTTTTCTAATTGAAGGGTGAGGTTGGAGAACAGGCAGCATAATGACAGGATGGCAGCACTGGCAGAGCTGAGGACTTTGATTTAAACCTAGCAGAACAGGCTGAGGCATGCCGGTCAGCTGGGACAGAGCAAGGATTGCAGAAGTACTCTTCGCCCTCACATGTGATGAGGTTAAGGAGCACTTCCTAAGAAGCTGCAGAAAGTCACTGCTGCTCACTTGAGTATTGATAAGAGTCACAGCATTTGGTGTTAGGCACAAGAATGAAAAGTAGCTACATGGACATACGTGCACGTTTGCTCTGAGCCCAGAGCCAACTACATCATTTCTTCACTGTGTGCTGTCTTTCAGCTTCTGCCTAAAATTTGAGTGAAAGGGTCCCAGGGTAGCAAGAAGGTGGGGATAAGTGCTGTTGGTGTTCCTGAGCAAGGACAAGCCACTGGAAGACAGGAGAGAAAAATAATTGCTGCCCAAGGATAAATTAAAATACAGCACTGACACATACAGACAGGGGCAGTTTGTAAACCTTCGCTGAGGTTTCAGAGAATCACGATCCATAACAAGTTCTTTGTGCCTGTTCAATGTTCATTCTTCAGCTGCATTTTATGTGGCTAGAACATGAGGGACAGGACAGATACATAGAAATGTAGGAAGTGCCTGCAAAGCAATCCTGGAAGCCCATGAGTGAGATGAATTCAGGATATGATCATCTGCTTTTTTTAAATTAAAATCATTGCACCTGGAAAGGGGGCTGTTGTGACTTTGTGGGGGGGGGTGTCTTGCAACCTTTTTCATTACAAAAGTTGACTGTGCTGTAAATGACCTTGAGTTTGCATTGCAAACAAAAGATCATGGTAGAAAAATCTTCATGTTAAAAGCATCTCTTCTTGCAACTTACTCTGTTGTTGTTAAACATCCCTAAGCTTGTACCAGGAGCATCTCACAGAAGCCTGCTTGGTCCCTACTCTAAGTAGGAAGAGTTTTCTAGCATTTCACTGTGTACATTCAATGGCAATGACTTTGAAATACTGTTCCTTAAGCCAAAACATTTCTTTCAAACTCCAACATCACAAAGGAATAAACCATCTTTACACTGATCCCAAAGGGAAATGCAGGAAAGAAAGAAACCATGGGCAGAACATTCTGCCAAAAAATGAGAAATGCACCTTGTCACGTAGTGTTCAAGCACTGCTTCAGCTCAAAGTCATCTTTAAAAACAAGCAGCAAAACAATGAAACTAAATGTTTAACACGGTCATTCAGTCCTAACCTGAACCCTGCGGACTCACAGTAAACTAGATGTTAAACAGCAAATGTCCAGATTTTAAACGACTTTGAAACACCAACTGCTAAAAATATTATCTTAATGTTAACTGTTTTCACTCTGTTACTCCTATCATAAATTACACACCCTCTGACCCTTCAGCTGCCCAAAACACAGTGAAAACCCTGCTACGAGAAAAGCATTTGGCATCATGATCAGAATCATAGTCCCAAGTGGTTAACTGATATTTTAAAATACGCATTCTGTGGATGTATGCATGTATAGTCACATAACTTCAGACTGAGAAAATGTACCATGTGCACGACAGTGCAAGACTGATTCAATCCATCCTATGTCCTTTTCTTCCATCACTAGCATGACTTCATGGATGCTAATAGCCTGTGAAACAACTTCCTCTATTAAGTAGTCTTGCAGAGACAAACATCACTGCTTTTACAGGAACTGACCTAATATTCCATTATTTATTTCCCAAAAGTTAGATCAAACCTAGTTTCCAGCCAAAGTTATTCAAGATATATTAAAGACATACCTCCTCCATGGCTCTGACAGAGATATGGGAATCGCCACACATTTCCTAAGCCCACACAAAACCCTACGCACGTCAGCATGTACTGAGCCTTGTTATCCCATTTGGGTCTGGAGTCTGCCTCTTCTTTTTCAAGGACCTCAAGTTCTGCATGGGAAGGTATCCTTTCCTCCAGGCCAGGATTAGGCAATGCTAGCCTCACCATGTTTTAAATTTCCTGACTGAAAATGCTTCTCCAGTGAGAGTAAAATAAAGCAGGCAGCTAGTTAGAAATCTGTGCAAAAAGAGAACATCTATTTGCTGCCTTCAGCTATATATACTGAACCTTTGGCACTGAGCCTGAAAGTGCACGCTTGTGGTAAAAAGAAGCGTCAGCAAATCATTCAATTGACCAAGTCAGCTCTGACACTTATTAATGCTTTATCTGTCAAGGTTTGGTGGAACAGTCTGTTCATCTAGTAGAAGACTGATTTCAGTTAATGTAATTCAGGAGATAATTTGGCTATAAACAGCAATCATCTATAAGGTTATGAAACATCCCTTGCCACTCCCCTGTTTAAACTCACTTAAATACACACATAGTCCTAGCAAATAGGGATTAAAAAGATTCCACTGACCTCAGACAATACAGAGGTTTGATACTGTTTTTATTGGGAAGGTAAACTGCTTGTGAATCACTGTTTTGTTCAGTTTCCCATGGTGCATGCTTACAAAATTGTTTTGTGATAATCAGTGAAACATGTTCTTCCCTTTCTGTACGGGAACTTACTTTATTAATTGCTCTGACAAAAAGGATGGAGAGTGAAAAGAATTACAAAATCTGACCTTTCAAATCATAAGCATAATCTACTTAACCTAATTCCATTAATTGTTATAGAACAAGGTCTGGAATAAATAACATCCTGTAAACGGGATTGAAATCAAAGATCCTTTCACCTTTTCAATGACCCTACGATACATTGGTCAAAAGTAACAAAGCTACGCTGGTTAACAAATGGTACAGATACTACTCACATCCGGATTCCTGTGGGGCAAACAATTTTGGTATGTATCTCTTCGTATCTCAGTGTTATCAGAAGGTAAATACTTGCCACCGAATTCTGTATGTAGAATCTCACATGGTATCCATCATAGAGAATTTTGTCATTGCATACAATCACATGTCAAAATAAAGAACTAGAAGGGATCTTTGAAGTCCAGCCCCTGCCAGAGAAGGGGAACACATCACAGCATCTCTTTGCAACCTTATCATATTGATCCAAAATTTATTACTTCTTTTTTTACTCTTAAAGAACTGGTCCAGAATTTCAGTCTTCTTATGCCCCAAGAAGGGTGTTTATTATCTTTTGAAAAGTTACAGAAAAAGGCTTCATCCTTTAACATGGACAACAGTATTAGAATAGCCCAGATAGATCTTGTCTACAGCTTGTAATCAAGTATTAATATGTCACTAACTTTCCATCAGTGTGCCTAGTGATAGCACTTGCCTTTTCCACAACCTCATCAGTTCTGTGGATGAGCTGTCTCGTGGTTAGCCACTGGACCAAAACCTTTCTTTTCCTTTGGTGGGTCCAACTACAGGTGTTCTACCGCAAGCCAGAAATTAATGTGCCAGGTTACCAAAGCACATTTTATGTTTAACAGATTCCACTACTCCAGTACATTGAACTACTCTGTTCCTCCTGAATGATTCTTTTTCAGCGTTCACAATGTTTCTGAGATTGTGTCACATTTCACCAATAAGCTATTTTTTTCTGTAGTTATTAGTGGAAGAATGAGAAAAAACTGTTCCAGAACTGATCTTTGGGGAAGCATTAGCAAACTTTTCTTAGTTTATCATTTCTGCTTTCAGAACAGCCTGCCCTCTGCCACAAATCTTTCTCCATGTTACATTCAGTTCAGCTACTACATCCAGCTGTTGCCAAGCAGCAACTGGTCTCCTGAAGTAGAAAAATACTATGTTTATGATAATTCCTTTGTCTAGAAAAACAGATTTTAACTCAGAACAAGCAATAGAGAACTTTCAAATTGCAGCTCTTCAGCTTCCAATTCTGCAGAATGACAAAGGGGTCAAGAGCAAGAAACCGCACAGTCCAGGAACTCATCTGGGTTATTATTCTGCCTCCTGAATCATTGAAAGGTAATCCTAGTAGTCATGTTGCAAAGAATATGAAGCAATAATAAAAAGCAGATGGAAGCAAATAGGAGCTCTCAACATCCTCCCTGTAATATTTCTACACTTCTGGATTTGTAGGCATTAGTTCTCGACCTTTGCAAAGTCCTATGGAGAACCTCTCTCAAGGATCACACGCTGTACACAGCATATCTTACAGCACTCTAGGGCTGTCTCCTTGTAATCAGAAATCTTTGGCAATCAAGAGTCTATGCATAATTTATTGAATCTAAAGTAGCATGTTTCTCTTTCCATATGGGGCAAGCTGGCATAGAAGGAATGACTGCCGCTTCCTTTGGGAATCAAATTATATGAAGATGAATTGATAGAATATAGAATAAATTCACACTTGTGCTAAGATATTTTGAACATTTCTTTTTGCTATGTTTCACATGCAAACAGTTTCCACCAGGATCTAAAATCTTTCCGGAGTTCATCTTCCTTCAGTAATGCCAGGTTCCAGCACTTGGTAGTTATCTATCAGTTGTTAAATATTTGCAGAAGCAAACATGCTGGTATAGCATTGAGCTCTGATTTCTTTATCAGCGTAATTGCATAGCTAATGATCTTGGAAGGCACAGAGCCTTTTTTTAAACAGCCTGCAGTAGCCTTGTCACCAGCTGGCACACGACCCACACTTGTTGGAGAGGTTGGCTGTACCGCCACCCTGTGGATTTGAACAAACAAGCTGAGGCTGTCCTGCTGTAGCCACAGAGCTCTTTCCTTTACTCTAGGGCAAACTTGGGCTCAGGCTCGGCACATCCCAAGGAGTTGCTATGGCTAACAAACCTGTGCAAAGGCCACAATATAGGCTGCTAAACAAGATACGTTATGCAAATTGCTAATTACAAATACAAGATAAAGTGGATCTTACATTTAGATTGTATTATTTGTGATAAAAGATTTGTACTGACACATCTGCCCTTTTGTCTGCTACCTCCACATCCTTAGTGTACTATTTTCACAAAAGTTAAAAGAAGCTGCATGAAGAGGTAAACCAGTAACCCACAAGTTTACAAAAACTTGATTAAAAGGAGAATATCCTCTTTCTAGAAATTGTTTACTGGAATACACAAACATACACACATGGAAGAATACAGACATGTTCTTTCTCTTAAATGAAAATGTTTTTCATCTCACAGGATCATGAAGATGTTAGGAAAGGTTAAGAGAAAATAATAGTAAAGAAATAGCAGTAGAAGGGTATTTGGGATGTAACTCAAGATAACAGCAAGGATAGAGCCACTCACTTGCTTCTGTGGAGTATGGGTCTGTGGCAATGAAGGCAAGGACTCTGCAACTTGGTCCCACAAAGGTAATTTCTTAAGCAAAACTATGCTTGTTTTATACACAGATCAGAAGGCTGTTGGTACACTTGGCCTTTTGTCTTAGGATACAATAGCATATCTAATATCTCTTATGCAAAGTAAGTTAAACTTCACCCCCCATCCTCATTCTTCAGTCTTCAGTCACTTTATGGTGTTTACCACTTCTTCTCAAGGACAGAGCCTCGTTTCATTTCCTCCCATCCTGAACATGTTTTCTCCCATATGTGTCCAGGCACTGTGCAGAAGACACATGGGTTGTGGGGTTCCTGGCAGTCCGCAACATGTTTGTGGCAGCCTGGGCTCCACTGTTGACTGTCCTGGATGGGAAACAAGCCGTCCGTCCTTCCCTGAAGTCCAGCTACGGCCTGATCACACTCTTCCAAACTAGACACTTAGCAGCTACCCTGATTCTGACCTTGCAGATGTCTCTCTTCATGCTGGCATCTTCTGTCTGGGTCCAGCACAGCTCACTCGCCTTCTGGGAAACCATCCCCATATGCAGAAGGGCAGATTCAATCATGTGAGATGAGTGATTGAAGGTCCTGGCTTCTGTTCTCCATGATAGGCTGGAGAGGACTGCATTTGGCAGGGAACTTCAGTGGGGAAGACTATCTTGCTAGTTGATAATTGTCTTCACCTTCTTCAACTAGCAAGGCAGGGCAGGGGCCTGTTCTTTAAGAAGCCAAATTCCTTTCATTTAAAGCCATTGTGAAAAGCAGAGTAGAGGCAATAGATGTGGTGTTCATCCAGCCACAGTTGGAGGAATTGTCCTTTCCTTGTGATTCCTACCATCTCTGGTGTGACGTAGGGTAAGTCTGTAACTCTCAAAATCTTTTCAGAGTGACATTTACAGAACATTGATGCTAAAGGCAATGAACCATAAACATCAAGACTTTTCTCTAAACTTGCTTTAGAGTTCACTAAGCTATAAGGCTTAATGACAGTATTTTCTGATTCTTTTTATTACTGTAGTGGATACCACTGTGAAATGTCTCTAGTGATTATAGTAGTACCTCAGCAGCATTCATGTTTTTTACTTTATAGTCAAAGCAACACAGCACTCACAATGACTTGGTTGAGTGATACACTGAAACCAGGAAAAGATGGAAATGTAAGAATGGTGGTAGCAGTATGGCCAAATGCATAATGCACTGGATTCTCATTTGGAAGTGGAAAGTGACAGTGAAGAAGAAAAAGAAAACTCAGTGGTATAGTCAAATGGTCTAATCTGACAGCCTGCTTAGAATCATGGTTTTATCCACATAGACTCTGCTTGGACCATGTTCTAAAAGATGTGGAGAAAAGCAAAATCCTTTTATGAGCTACCAGTGGGTAAAGTGCTAGATCAGTTACATGAAGAGGGAGTATTGAACCCCAGGCTCAGGAGGAGACTTAAAATCCCCAGTCTTAGGGGACAGTAATGATCACAGTAGAACAGGAGATATGCAGGCAAAATCTATCAGAGTTGCTTAGTTTTAAAGCTAATAATCAACAGCTGGTATTTATAGAGTTTACCTTGTCAAGAAATGTTCTGCAGATCATAAAACTTGATCTAAGTTTTATGCTCTCTTGTTCTCAAACTCTACCTGGTAAGTAACCAAATGACACAGCTTCTAAGGTGGCATGGTTTGATTTCCTCTGTGTGCGCTTCAAGCTTCTGCTGTCAACCCACTGCAGTTCAAGCAGTTCAGCCTTGAAGGCTTTGGAGAAGTCAATTAAACTTTGGAGGCCTAATGTTTTTCCAAACCATTCTAAATTCTAAAAGAAGTCCTTTTGTGCCAACAAGTATCACTGCAGAGAAGAAACAGGGCAGTACTATGCTGTCATAGAAACTCTGTTGGAGGGTATTTGAAAGGCAAGGGCAGTAGGATGTTGCATACAATGATTTTCATGAGCATCCCAACCTGAACTGTTTTATGGTGTCAGGGAGTCTGACATGCCTAGAGGTTGCCAGCCCTTGTTTATTGCAGTAGTGGGGCGGTGTTCTTAGCCATAGAAGAATTAAAGGCACCAAGGTATGAACAGCACCACATCATCTGAAATTTAGCAGCACCCTCAATTTAATTGCCAGTAAAGTGCTATTGCTTAGATCTCTCTTGCCACAGCAAGACCTTTTCCAGCAGGCATCAGAACATGTTGACAGTTGTAGGCTGTTGCTTGCCATGTTCACTGAGCAATGCATGGTGTTCTTTAATCAAGGTTGTTGCTGTTTTCTTCCTGATGGTGTAGAATGCAATGAGATGTGAACAGGTGGATGAACTATGCCCACTGCATGCTGCCTTTGTACACAGGGCTGCTGCAAGGCCTGCTTTGGTGGAGGCAAATCCACCCACCACCACTTATTTTCCTCGTCTTGTTATTACACTTCAGTCACATTTGGAGCATAGAGCAACGACCATGCAGCACAGGGGCAGCGCTCCACAGTAATGTACAGGAGCAGAAGGTGCGGTGATGGTTGCTGGCTAGCAGAGCATCTAGCCATGAGGGTGACGCAGTGCTTAGGAAAACAAAGCAGCAACCACTCAGCTGGGGATTCATTCTGCCCGTGTTACCCCAGTTTAGTACTGAGGTGTGTCAGACCTCCAAACTCGTGGGTGAAGAGAAGGGTGAAGAGGCATTTTTCCAGCAGCTGGACACTTCAGACTGGGATCAGTCTGGAGTATAAGGCCTTTAGGGGTGTGCGACAGCAAATAACCAACAAATGGCCGGATTTGCAATCCCTCTGTGCTTTTCAAGGTCTTGCACAGACTCTTTTCCAATGTCACTGTCTCCTTTCAGTTTGTATGAGGTCTTTTGAACTTATTTGGTCTAGATTGGGTGCTGAGATTTTACTTGTTTCTTGTAGCTCCTTCAAAATGAACGTAGGAATTAGTTTAAAATGCCAACTTGCCCCCTTTCCAAGACTTTGAAACTTCTCTGTGGTTTCTCACTGTCCTGCCTGGACTTGACTGACTGAATACATGGCTGCACACATTCACAGATAGAACAGACATTAGTTTTTCAGGATATTTTTCACAGAGGGAATCAGATCTCCTGGCCAAACTGCTGTCTGGATGCTGATGTTGCCACGTTCTGGTGATTTCTATGAAATCACTAAATAATCGGTTGTTGTTGATTATCTTAAACTATACAAGAAACACATCTTAGCTATGAACAAAAGACAAGGCCCCACATGCCACATAAGAATAAGCGTAGTTTGGTGAATTCCTCAGACAATAACAAGGGTTGCCTGATGCAATTCCCAGCCGCGCACTGGATCACTCACCCCAGGTGCTTCAGCAATGTACCTGACACCGATGGTGTCTATCAGTTGAAGGGTGTATCAGTAGGAGCTCCCTGCGGAAACCTCTGGTACGGCCCCACCTGCTGGACGAGCTCGGGCAGCAATTGATTAGTTGGTTTGTTGTGAAGGGTCTAACGGATTAGTTACCTTCTCTTCTCCAAGCTGTCCTAACTTTCAAGGAGTTCTTTCTTTCCAGATCAAACAGTTGTCTCTGCTATGCAGTGATTAGCAGCCAAACAGTGACTAGTGTTGCTTAGGTGTGCACAAAGGCTAAGTCTTCATATCCAGCTGCACCAGGACTATGACTATTTCGTCCTTTTATCACAGGATTAACTTAAATCCCTTTTATTTTGTCACCGTAGCCAAGCAATTTGCTACTGTTTTTTCTTCTGTCATCCACAGAGGAACACTTGCTCTATTTTTTTATCCTCACACAGGAGTGCTCAAAAGCCTGATCTAAAGAGCAAGAGGTAATGTGTGGATTCCTAAGACATTTTGCTTCAGAGGGGTTTGACTAGAACTGTCACTTCCAGAGCACAGCATTGCTTTAAATAAGACATATCACAGCAGTGGGCTTCTGGCAGCTCCTATTTAGGTAAAAGGATTGAGAAAGGCCGTGCCATCTGGGATGTCCTCTTTACCAATTTCCCTTAATCCAAGTGGATGGAAAGCTGCTTGACAGAAAGAGATCTGGGAGTACCGAGTGGCAATTGCCTAAATACAAGCCAGCCGTGTGCTCAGGTGGCCAAGGCGGCAAATGGCATCCTGATTTTTGTCATACAGAGTGTAGCCATCAAAATTAGATAGGATACTGTCGTCCTGTGCTTGGCACTGGTGAGGTTGGATCTTGACTACTGTGTTCAGTTTTGGGCACCTCACTGCAAGGACATTGAGGGGCCAGAGCAGGTCCAAAGAAGGGCAGTCGGGTTGGTGAAGGGTCTTAAGAATGAACCTTGTGAGGAGTAACTGATGGAGCTGGAGCTCTTTATTCTGAAGAAAAGGAGGGTGAGGGAAGACCTTATTGCTTTCTACAGCTACCTGAAAGGTTGTAGAGGTGGGTGTTGTCTTCCAAGTAACGAGTGACAGGACAAGAGGAAATGGCCTCCAGTTGCACCAGGGGAAGTTTTAGGTTAGACAATGGGAAAAATTCCTTTACTGAAAGGGTCATCAGGGAGGCAGTTAAATTGCCATCCCTGGACATTGAAACTGGCAGATCAAGAATCTAAACTTCATTAACACATACCATGCCTCCACTCCTGCAGCCTAAGGAGGTCCCAAGCCAGTGGGAGAGACCTGCCTCCCAGTCAGCTTAACTTTAAAGCTCCTACCTGTCAATGCCTTGTCCTTGCATACAACAAGAAGTCTAGTAGTTTTTGCTNGGACCTGTCTCCCAGTCAACTCTTTAGGTGCTAGTTGCTGGGCTGTTCCAATCACTAACTTTAAAGCTCCTACATATCAATGCCTTGTCCTTGCATATGATAAGAAGTCTAGTAGTTTTTGCTGATTGATTCCCTCAATTTCACAACTGTCTGCTCTATCTTCTATCTTTATCTCTGCTTCCTCAAAAGGCCCCTTCTTACATTAATACATTTTTAACTACAGGGCCATAAGTTTGCCTACCAGGCTATAGGCCATATTTTACTACCCCCTCTCCTTATTGCAATATGTTTAGAAGTTGTGTGGATACGAAACTTAGAAACATGGTTCAGTAGTGGTTCAATTAAGGAGTGATGATCTTTTCAACCTGGACAATTCTGATCCTATGGTTCATTGAATTCCAGCCTGTTTTTAATTTGCATTGTGTGCCCTCACAATGCCAGCTGTATGACACAACAGACACACCAAACAGAACTCACTTTTTGCTTTTATTCAAAGCTCAGGATGTCTCAACGTGTTTCCTTACCTGTGTCCAAATGAAGGAAGACCTATGAACACTACTGCCCCACAGTGTACGGACTAAGGTCAGCCTAGGTGTGATGAGGAAGGATGGATAAATGTGAAAAGATCAAGGATTGATTATGAAGAGAACAAGGACTTCCACAGTGTCTGAACACTGTCCTAGAGCAGATGGTTACAGCTCTTCACAGATTGCAGGAAGATAAATTCCACCCAAGGAAATGGGAAGGAGCTGAAATGCAGAATGAAACATCCAAGTGATTCTGGAGGAAGGCTGAGTATGTAACACAAAGGCAGACGGAATTACGCCAGTCTTTCAGTGAGATGGTCATCTTTAGTTAAAGATGGTGCACTTTTTCGGTTAACAATGCTGTTCTTTCCAGAGAAAGAAAAAAAATTTCCAACATACCTCTCTTCTCTGCACCAAGGGTAAAACTTCTTAAGTGCCACTTTAAAAACCGCCCAATCTGTAAAACCTGAAGATGCAGCAATTGGCTTGGGAAGTTAGAATAAAACAGCAAACTCCAATCCTCCCACCCACCTTGCCCAAGTTAAAACCAGTGCAGAAATAGGCAAGAGTTTTTTATTAGTGTTTTGTTTAACAAGTGAGTAACCATTTTCAGAAAAAAAAAATTCACTAAATAGGCTGAAAACAGATTATTCCTGCATTTTTCACATACATGGCCATTTGAAACCAACAAGCAATCAACAATAGCTGCTGGGCAAGACAAAGCTCACGATGGAACTTTCAACATAACAGCCTTGAAAGGGGCAGTGTTTCCAGAACGCATGACACACCAACATACCAGAGCTTTGGCAGAAAATAACTCCTGAACTAGTTTCGCATTAAAAACTCCTCCTCAGTAACTCCTGCAGTCTTAATACAGTGATCTGCAGAATGCCCATGAACAGCCACTCAACCATCTGGTGTACAAATAATTGACATATTAAAAAGTGAAAGTGAACATCAAACGTTATTGCATTGTGGTCCAGCCCTGCACAACTGAGCGCATGATGCTTCATTTATACTGAAGCAATATTATGCCTTCTTTCCTACCCCTTTCTTTACACATTTTGAGTGATGTCAGTGACAAATTGTGAAAACAAAAACCGTAAAATGTTTATGCTTTTAATACCCACAAACATTTCAAATTCAAGGCACAAATCTCAAATATGTTGGCATTGAGTCACTGGATGCTGTTTGCCAGCCAAGTGGCTGTTATTTCCCCATTGATCAGAGAAGGGATTGACTCAGGTTTGTGGATTCACTTGGGTCAAATTAAGGAAACTGACAGCATAAGTCCGCACAGGAATAGAATTTACTTAAGTTACTACGTACCAAACTCTATGAATACAGAAATCGCTGAAGTTACTAAACGCCTAACTCAGATAGTAGTAAAGAGGAAAACGGGGAAAGAGAGAAGATACATGAGAGATTAGATGACCACTCAGGGCTGCAGCCGTAGACAGCAGGCTCCAGCTTCCCTCCTCATCTCAACCCATCTGCAGGTCTCCCAAGAAACTCATCAGTTTCTCAGCATAGTCAGTTTCATAGACAGGGTGATGATGATAGGTGATCCTCCCTCCTTGCTTCTTCAGCTTTGTGGACTTCTCAATGTCTCAGGCAGTTGCTCCATGCCACCTCATCCTGGCCACAGACTGGGGATCAGCTGATGGTGATGCACACCCTGCATTGTTAAAATCCTTCCTTTTCATCCCTGCTGCCAGGGGTACTTCTCTTCACTAACCACCCTGGTACAGCTGACGTCATAGGGACAAAACACTGCCAAGCAAGTCTGTGAGAAAATGAAAGCCGGGGTTCTTTGCCAAGTGTAACTTCCCCCTGTTCACCTGTTATCTTCTATTTGCTTACAATTGTTTGAGCCATGTCACTCGTTGGTAATCAGAGTCTGACCCTGGCTTCAGTATTTGTAGGTACTTTTGAAATGCACCACAACGGCGTGGTCAGACACCTTCCGTATCCTGGAGGAATTATAAGGTCAATTACTCAGCTAACTTATTCATCGGGGCCATTACCACAGGTGCACAAGGCCAGTGAGAGCAGCTCAGCTCAGGCAGCGGGTCACAGGAATAGTAACTTGATAGCATTCACATCCCCCTGCCCACATATGCTTGGCATCCCCATCAACTATGGATTTGTTTGTGATGGTACCTATTTCATTTTCCAAGTCTATCTACCTACTACAATTTTATCTTAAAAGTACTAACAACTTTAAAAATCCACTAAAAACAGAGTAGTTGGGATATGTGTATTGTTTTAGAATTTTGTTTCGTATTAGTTATTTTTTCAGAGTAACTGGAAAAGGTTGCACACATACTTCAAAACATTGAACTGCTGACTGAAATGAACAGGAGGAAATAATGAGAAAAAGCCACAACTGCTGGAGTTCTCAGTTAAACTTGGACACAGCAACTAACTGCCTGAAGCAAACACATCTGTCAGTCTAGCCCTCAGAAAATAAAGCACTGACAACCTAGCAACACTAATCAAAGTTAAGTAACAGAGACTTGACCAGCTGCCATAAACAGAAGGGTATACAATGCCCTGTTGAGTTTCTGCAATTCCCCAAAATGCATGGCACATTTGAAAATGAAAGTGGTTCCTGATGCTACAAGGACCCAAAGAATACTCAAAGTTTTAAGGGATACATGGAAATGCACTGGGTTTGGGTTTTTCTGTGTTTGCCTTTTATTAAAATCTACACCTGTTTAATTTACTGTGGTAACTAAATTAAAAAGCCTATGTTCTTAGAAGCTTGCAAAACTCATGTATCTGTAGGCTTTTGTGTTCACATGCACATGGAATGATGAACCATAAGCTCAAAATGTAAGAATCACGGAGAACTGAGGCTGTCAAGAGTTGGAGACAGTGGCTCCCAGTGCAGGTTGCATTTAGGTTTCTGTCTGCAAACAGGACCTATCCAAGAGACAGAATCCGGTACCAACAGCTGTCAAAAATGTAGCTCCTGAAATGTAGCAGCCGGTGCACTGGGGTGCAGGTCTGTAACGGAGACACGCTGTTCACACTGTTAATTTACAACTAAAATCCCAACTGAGAAAACAACTGTACATATATCCAGTATGATGCGAATATAACCTTGAGTATATACACTGTAATATTTAGGCATGAAAGCCTATCTCCAATAAGGCTTTCACCAATCTGTGTCTTTATGCTATTTTAATTAGCATCTTTTGGAAGTTTCATTCATGAAGTATTTTGTGTATTAAGCTGGAAGACAAAGCAAGACTGATTAATTTGAAACAGGATCATACTATGCCTCCTACATACATTTATACACAGATATTTACATAAATGTACATATATACATGTAGGATTTATGTGACAAGCAGCTTGCTCAAACCCAGGCACTTCCAATCATCTGTCTAAACATCAGTCTTGTTAAACAAACAAACAAAACTAACATAACTTCAAAAAAAAAAGTTAGTGTAAGACACCCACAAAACATCAGGGATAAAGAGCACAATGTGTCACCCACTTGGGAGAGACATGTCACACTTCTCTTTTGATGGAGTATGTCCATCAGCAGGTGAATCACTCTGAAGGCAATTGCTTTGCTGTGGAAGCTAGCATGTCTCTGCACTATACTGCACTCCACAATATAAACAGACTCACAGAGTTTAAGAGCAGACATAGTTCATGGGAGCATCTGTTCTTAGACAAAGGAAAGGCACCAACACTGCAAATATCCCATGCAAATACAAGTGCAACAAGGAGGAAAACCAGCAACACAGTAGGAGAATTTAAGAGCTTCAGTCTAGAATGGTGATTTGCCCTACTATGCGTTGTAGATCACATTAAATCCCATTACCTCTGCTAGTTACTGTTTCCCTAACATGGCCTTTTCCAACCTCTTGAACTTCTGTAGTTCAACAGCTAGTTCCCAGTATCTCAGATACAGCCACATAAGTCTTCCATTTTGACTTTTATTTCTGTTCAGGAGATTGCCACAATAGTTATCATGTTTGAAAATATCTTTTAAGCCACTTTCCATATGTAGAGCCGTAGCAACAGGGTCAGTTGCTGCTTTAACTAGCAGATTTTTCTCTATCTCTAGTCTTTGGCTTCTGGGTATGACAAGACTGCAGTAGATGTCCTGTCTTTCTTTAAGTCCCTCTTCAAATTCTTTTAGTAAACTACTGGCTTTCTTTTGCCACTCTTCTTCCTTTGCCAGACAACTTTGGTACAAGTAAGCCGCTGCTCCTGAGTGCGAAAGGACTTGCTTTTCTCGCTCTAACTTCTCCTGCTCCTTTTCTAGGATCCTTCTTTCTTCTACTAGTTTGCGACTCTGAGACACAAGGGCTTCACGATAACTGAGGGTTCTATTGCGTTCCTTTTCAAGCTCCAACTCCAAGTGAGCAACTGTGCGACGATTTTCTGTGATTAAATCCCGATATTTGGCTTCCAGGTCTTTTTGTAAAGATGAATGTTTTTTATAGTATTCATTTTTTTCTCTTTCTATTTCTTTTTGACATTCTCTGGTCCAGATCCAACCTGTTTTATATAAATGAGACTTAAGATACCAGTATTACACACGTAACATTGTATATGATTAATTAACTATGCCTGTAAAGCAATTAGTAAGTGCTAAAAAATATTCTTTCCTCCCACCCAGTGATATTCACTTGTTTCAGAACATGTATTTATGTGGGACCATGCTTCATAGTAATTCACTTCAAATGATGTTTCCTGTAGAGTTAAAAATTGTACCCTAGTCTTTTCTTGCTAATACATACAGTTGATTGTTTAAAAAAAGGAAAATAAGGTGTGTGTGTGGGGGGAGGTTTCTGATCACAGAATCACAGACTATTAGGAATTGGAAGGGACCTCAAAAGATCATCCAGTCCAACAACGCTGCTACAGCAGGATCCCCTAGATAAGTCGCACAGGAGCATGTCCAGATGGGTTTTCAACATCTCCAGACATGGAGATTCCACAATCTCCCTGGGCAGCCCATTCCAGTGCTCCATCACCTTCATTGTGAAGATGTTTCTTTTTGTATTTATGTGGAACTTCCTGCGTTCCAGCTGACACCTATTGCCCCTTGTCCTATTACTGGATGACACTGAGCAGAGCCTGGCTCCTTGTTCCTGACACCCGCCTTTTCCATATTGATCAACATCAATGGAGTTACCTCTCAGTCTCATTTTTACAAAGGTAAAGAGACCGAGCACCTTCAGCTTTTAATATGGAGCTGTGCTAAAAACTTTTCAGGTTCAACAGATACAAATACGAATGGGCAGCTCTCTGGGCCCTCCAGTACATCCTATGTCCACTCTTCTTTGAGAGCTTTGTAAATTCAACGTTATTAAAAAACAATTCCATGTGTGAAAAATGGCCGTTGCCTAAATGTTATAAACAGTGCTTCATATTTATAACATTATAAATAAGCAGACCGGAGGAAACCCAAGGTGGGGTATTAGAGTGGCTGTTTCAGAGGTTGTCCTCTGGGTCGTGGGTGATACCCGAGCTGGACCCCGCTCTCCAGCTCGCGGGCTACTTACGGAAGGCGGCCAAGCCCAGCATGGGGACCAGCAAGGCGTAGTTCCACCGGCTGCCTTCATCGCCAGGCTCTCGCTGGTTCGGCAGAATGTTCCAGTTGGGAGGGTCGTTTAAATTATTCATGAAAGCGCCTCAGACTGACAGCAGAGAACCAGAAACACGCTCAACAGTAGGGTCCTGTCCCCTGCCGCCGTCTCGCTGAGACCACTGCGGCGCGGGGACTCTGCCAGGACCCTCAAACGGTAGAACCGTCACCTGGCTGCTCTGTGGAGCCTCCCAGCCTGTTCAGTAACTGGCACCGGCTCCCGGGCCTCACCACGGCGGCTGCCGCCGCCCGCCCCTTCCACACGTTAAACTGTCACTGCCGCCTCAGGGTCCCACCCACTGCAGCGACCCCGGCCCGGCCTGGTGTCCTGGGGCGGGACACTCGCAGCCGGGCCGCTGTCACCTACCGGCCCCGCCTCTCTCGGCACGGCCCATAGGCCTGGAAAATCGGGGGGGGGGGAACTAGGGGGA
>VZRI01003367.1:71156-90551 GCA_013397515.1 Upupa epops
GGGGAAACTAGGGGGACAAAAAAGGGTTCGCCCGAACCTTCGGCACTCCCAGTCGTTTGACTCCGTCCCAGAACACTCAGACAGCGGGATCGGGATCGGGACAGGATGGGGGACTTGGGAAAGGCTCTACGCTGCCGCGACTAGGCCGTTAACTGCCCCTGCCCTATCCCCTATTCGTCAGCGAGATGGTCTGTCCCGTCCGACCCCGCGGGATCGGGAAGCGGAGGTGTCGCGCACGCGCCCTCGCCTGCGGCTCCAATTCCTGGCGAAATGGCGGCGGCGCTGTCGGGGATGTGGGCGAAGCGCTGGATGCGGCCGGCGGTGAGTGCCGGGACTAGGCTAGGCTGGGCTTGGCTCGGCCCGCTCCGCGCCGCTCTGTTCTGTCCTGGTGTGCTCCGCTGCTGCGGAGGAACGGACCAAGCCCCAGCAGAGGCGTGTTGCCGCTGCTTCGGGAGGGCAGAGGGGCGGGACGGACCCTAGAGCTCCGTGCAGCTCCCACCGCTCCCCTCAGCCGCAGTGGGCAGCGTCCCGCCTTTGCCCCGGCCAGTCTCCCCGTGACCCGGTGCACAGTGGGCGATGGAGGCCCACAGCCGTCGTCTGTCACCCTGTGACCTTGGTGAGGGGTGCCCGGCTCGGCCCAGGTGACGATGGTTGGCGGGAGTTGGCAGCCAGGACTGGGCGGGACCGAGCGGCCTCTCCAGTTGTGTTTTGGGCTATGGGCCTCCGGGGTTGGTTAACTGCGAGGTACCGGGCTGCGGGCACGGCCAGGCCGCGCCTCCTCACTGGGGAATCAAGTACTGTAGCCTTGAGAAGAGAGCAGGGGAAGGTGATGGTATGTGTTAGGAAAGGCGATGGAGGCGTCTGGCAGGTGCAGCGTCTCCCAGTCCAGCAGCTGGGCACAAAGCCGCCTGCAGGGCCCGCGTGGGAGGCCAGACCTTGTCTGTATCTGAGCGTTGCTTCCATTTATTTCCAGAACGTGTAAGTAAGAAACCCTGGCAGAGAGAGAGAAGGCTTTAAAAATTTTAGTTCTCTTCTGGGTAGCAATAAACCCTGATTAGACCTTTCATTTCATAAATACTGTGCTATTGCTGGTAGCATAACAATTTAAGATTAATGTGATTGTTCCTTTCAAACAGAGTAACATATTTTTCTGTTTTGTCGACTTTAGTTCAGACTCGTTCTTAAAAAAACATAGTGGCAGCAGAAATTCTTCTGTATAGCCTTAACAGAAAAGTGCATGTGGATGCGAATAGCTCTGAAAACTATGTAGTGGCAGGGTAGATGTGAAAAGTGATGATCTAAACAGCTGTGTGGTTTGGGGCTTTTAAATAGTATATTTTCCAAAGTTCTCTGCAAAAGAACTGCTTATAGCCATCACAGAATCACAGCATGTCAGGGATTGCAAGGGACCTTGAAAGATCATCTAGTCCAGTCCCCTTGCCACAACATGATTCCCTAGTCACCCAGGAACACGTCCAAGTGGGTTTTAAACATCTCCAGAGAAAGAGACTCCCCAGCCTGCCTAGACAGCCTATTCCAGAGAGGTTGTGAAGTTTTCTTCTCTGGAGATTTTTAAAAGGAAATTAGTAGCAAGACAATGGAAATTGCCTGAGGCTGCTATCTCTGAGGGAAGAAAAAAAAAAGTCTGTTTCTTTTGGGACTTCAGGGCATAGCTGTGGGTTATAGCTCTTGGGTTTGTTTTTTGGTGGTGTTTTTTCCCCTCTGCCATTTGCATTTTCTTTGAGTATGCACCAATCGGTTTGTGATGTGCTGGTACATAAAAAAGGTGATTGTGAAAGCTGACTCATAAAGCTTTTCTTTGAATTGTTTTAAGAAGTGACAAAATGTATTGCTGGTCTCCTAGGGGAAATAATAAAAAAATACAATAAAATAATAATAATAATAATTTTCTAGAATGAAAAAGAGCTGTGCTGTTGCTGGGAGAGTTGAAGGGTTCAGTGTAGCCTGCCCTGATTATTGGAATTCTGCTAGTCCAACTTCAGTTTCACTCAAGCATGCAAAAGCAGTTTTGCTGCAGAGAGGACACCTTTTTCTATTCTGAATTGCAGTTGTTGGGAAAGCTGTTTTACATTTACATTACATCCGTTACTTGAGACTTCATCTGTCTATGGCTGAACAGTTTGTGAAATATTTGTGAAGATGGTCAATACAGGAGGTAGTAGAAGTGTGGTGACACAGCAGGGTGAAAGAGGGGATTTCCTGCATGGAGGAGGGTACATATAGAACTTGGTATGAGTAGTGTAGAGTCCTGATCTTATTTAAAGATGGCTGTAAAAGACAGAAGTGTGTTAGCGCATACGAAGTCCACAGCCAGTTAGCTGTTATATGAGTTGAGGAAACTAGTATGAGAATTTATAAAACTAGGTTGAGGAAAATGTGCCATAGTTGATTTCAGGGATGTGTGAAGAGACAAACACTTGGAATGGCTACAGAGGAAAGATCTGCTTGTTACTGTATTACAGGTTGATTGAACTGAATGTAACAGTTGATGGAAAAGGCGAATAGCACTTTAATGCGTTTTGGGGTGTATTTCAGGTGGGGAAATGCTTATGTCACTGCACAGGTCACTGGTGTGGCCCTGTGTTGATGTTCTTGTCACTGCTCAGTTAGCTGTGTTTTTGGGAATGGTATAAAGATGGAACAGTAGGTTCCAAGGCACCGGAGACTTATGGGGTGGAGACAAATTCTAACTGCTTTAATCTGCCAAAGCAAAGCCTGGATATAGGCAAGGTTTGGATATTGGGTTTTTGCTTTTAGTTTTTGCTTTTGAACAGGCCAGGGGTGAGGGAGTAACATCACAGAAGATAAAGATTGTCCTTTGTGCTTCATTTAGTTATTAATAGATGGTTGTAAAGTGGTCATTCATTAATAGAGAATGTGAGCGAGATCATCAAGTCCAACCATCAACCTAGCACAATTAAATCCACCACTGAACTTTGTCCCTAAGTGTCACATCTACACATTTTTTTTGAAGGCCTTCAGGGATGTTTGCTCCACTATGTCCCTGAGCACCCTGTTCCAATACTTGACTCTTTTCAGTAAAGAAATTTTTCCTAATATCCAATCTAAATCTCCCTTCTTGTCCTGTCTTTGGAAAGAGACCAACATCACTATGAAATCGTTCAGGTAGTTGTAGACAGTGATAAAGTCTCCATTCAGGCTCCTTCATAATGAACAGTCACAGTTCCTTGAACTACTCCTCATAAGATTTGTCTGTAGATACCCTGTTCCTTGGAGACTGTTCTCTCACCCTATCAAAATCTTGTTTTCCTTTTCTTTCTGGGTATGAATGAAAATCCAGAATTGGGTTTTATGTAGCTCTAAAATATGTGGCTGAAATGTTCTCCTATGTGTGGAAGCAGTGACAAGTATATGTTTGTTTGTAAATGTAGAGGAACTGTGAATGGTGAAAGTCATCTTTGTGGGAAAGTCTGTTCTAAAATAGTTATCTTGACTTCTTTCCATAGTGGACAGCAACATGTCAGACTCTTGCACGGAACTTACATTTCACAGTCTATGGAAAGAAAAACGCTTCTACCAAGGTGTCCAGTTCGGTATGTTTGTACTTCTTTATATCTCAAGTAACAGGTTAGATAATGCATGTAACGCCTAAGGCGTACAAATGAGTACTTCACTTCCATTGGAGCATTGCGTTTGCGTTGTTAAAATGTATGTCTTTTGTTTAAGGATGATTTCACAGAATCACTGAGGCTGGAAAAGCCCTCTGAGCTCATCCAGCCCATGACCCACATTGGCCAGACCAGGGCATTAACAGCCACAGACAGTCTATCCTGAAATATCTCCATTGATGGGGATGCCACCACTGCACTGGGCAGTCTATTCCGGGGTCTGATCAGCCTTTCCATGAGGAACAGCTTCCCAACATCCAACCTAACCCTCCTCTGGTGCAGTTTCAGGTCCTGCCCCCTCCTCCTGGCACTAGTTGCCTAGGCGAAGAGCCTGACCCCTCTCCTGTCTACAGCCTCCCTTCAGGAAGTTGTCAAGAGGGAGAAAGTCCCCACCTGATCTCCTCTCCAGGCTAAATGCCTCCAGCATCCTTTCTTCATCAGACTTTCCTTCCAGTCACTTTCCCAGCTTTGTTGGTCCTCTGGACCCTTTCCTGTGAGGGGTCCAGACCTGCCCCCAGTACTTGAGGGGAGGCCTCACCAGTGCCCAGTAAAGGGGAAGAATTACAACCAGGTGGCTGCTTTATTTTTTCCCCCAAGAGAATGCAGATGTAGCATTTACTCCACAGGTCTCTTGAGAACATTAAACCTATACTGCTTGTGTCTTCATGATAATCAAGCCTGACCCAGCTTGAAATCTCTGATCATAACTGTTATTTATAATTTTTTCAGATTTCCACACAATACCCGGTAGTGGACCATGAGTTTGATGCAGTAGTTGTGGGTGCAGGAGGGGCAGGTCTACGGGCTGCCTTTGGTTTGTCAGAAGCTGGATTTAAGACGGCGTGTGTCACAAAGCTGTTTCCCACCAGATCTCATACTGTTGCTGCACAGGTGAGAAATGGGTTAGAACATGGTTGAAAAAAGCCTGCTGTCAGGAAGGTGCTTTGGATATCCATGCAAACATCGTGTTTCAAGGCAACTCTTCCTTTTGTAGATACCACATATTTAGTTAAAACTATTTTGAAGGGCTATACAAGTTTAGGTTCTATTTGGTGCTCTTTCTCTCCATTGAAGATAACTTTGTAGTTCATTGTGTTGAACAAAACAAAACCAGGTAAGAGCCATTGTGAAACCTGGAAATTGCACAGGAGATTTCACAGCCCTGTGAAATCTGACTTCACAGTGCTTCTGGTACACAGAGGCATAAATGGAATGTCGGGGGGGGAGGGGGTGTTGTTAACAGAAATGAGGAAAACATACTAAAACATGTGCTTCAGTAATTCCAGGAAAATGGATTTTCATTTTCAGGGAGGGATCAATGCTGCTCTAGGAAACATGGAGGATGACAACTGGAGGTGGCATTTCTATGACACTGTGAAAGGGTCGGATTGGCTGGGGGACCAGGATGCCATACACTACATGACCGAGCAAGCCCCAGCTGCAGTGATAGAGGTGAGACTCGCTGAGATTTGGGTCTAAGTCATCTAAAGTCTAGCTTCTACATAGATCTTCTTACTGGGAACATAATGAAATAGCTTGTTGCGTTGTTACACACAAGATTTACTGGTGGTTCCATTTGATTTCAACAGCTGGAAAATTATGGGATGCCATTCAGCAGGACTGAAGAAGGAAAAATTTATCAGCGTGCGTTTGGAGGACAGAGTCTACAATTTGGAAAAGGAGGACAGGCGCACAGATGCTGTTGTGTTGCAGACAGGACAGGACACTCACTGTTACATACTCTGTATGGCAGGGTAAGCAGCTGATATAAATATGGCTTGGTTTTTTGCATTTGCAAATTCATGACACTTTCTTTCTCCCTCAGAGTTGGGAGCAGCAGGAAGCATTTTTTAAAAATGTACTAAACCAAACAGAAATACCTCAACTCTGTAGCTGGTTGCATGGGTGAGGAATGCAGGGAAATTACTTGCAGCAGTTCTGGATTTCCTTCTGTCCTTAGGCAGTGTGGAGGGATGTACATAGGTGATGCATGGTTTTTGTCAGGAGTATGCAGAAGTAGTAAGGATCATAATTTTAATGACCCTGTTGAAGACGATGGATGCTAATAAGTATACACTTAGCTTTGTGATCTGTAGTAGTTCTTCACTGTTGATACTTGTGTATCTTCGCTACAACCAAAGAGAATTTACATAAAGCTTTCTCAAAAGACTTTTCTCAGAACACCTGACACAGCAGCATTGGTGAACTCTGAAAGAGGTACAAGGCAGTTTGTTAACTCTTCTTCAGATAGGGTGCAGGGGCACATGAGACATAAATGAGTGAAGGCCTGCAGTGCATTTTTGGTCTATTGCAAATTAGGGAGTGGTGGTCCACCACCTGTTGTTCTACCTGCTCTACAAACCATAAATGAGGAAGGGTGCGGTTATTTTAAACCAGTAGTAAGTTCCTTGTAACTGAAATTAAATAGCTAGTAGCTAAAGTTTTTTTTATTTACTTAGTAGCTAGCTAATTGCTGGTCTCCAGGTTCACAGTGTATGTGCTGTTGCAACACAGGTGCCTAATTCTGTCCTTGAGGGCATGAAAGGATGTTTCACTTGATCCCTGCAGCTTCTGCTGGTAAGCAGGGCTCCCAGAGGTGGACTCTGCCTCTATGTGAGGGATTAAGTAAAACCTGCTCGTGCATGTATCTAGCAGTGCAGCTGACTGAGGTGTTGCCAAATACAGAGGGAAATAACAAGTCTTGCTGACTAGTTGTTACTTGTCAGAGAGGCTTGTTTCTCTGTAAGCTTGAGTGCATTCATTAGCAAGTTTTTATAAATATTTGTGGGGAAACAAGCTTCTCTGAGAGTTTGTTTTGTGATACAGCCAATATGCATTGGCAGTTTTGAAAAGAGGTTCCTTTGGCTTCTGGATTTTTATTAAAATGTCTTTATTTTCCTTCAGTCTTTAAGATATGATACAAGCTACTTCGTTGAATACTTTGCCTTGGATCTACTCATGGAAAATGGCGAGTGCCGTGGTGTTATTGCCCTTTGCATTGAGGATGGCACTATACATCGTTTTAGAGCAAAGAACACTGTCATTGCCACTGGGTAATGTAATATTTATGATGGTCAGAAACTTGAAAGTACTACTAGTTTTGTAGCAGTCTGTGTCTTTGTACATGTATGTGAATCCACGGTGTGGAGGGGACGTGTTAACTACTCAAAACGTAATTTGTGCGTTCATTTTCCCCTCCTTCAGCTTTGATCATAAGCAGTAGAACTGAAATCAGTCATTCCATTCTGAACAAGTATAAATCTGGTGTGAGGGTCAGCTCTGAATTCTAGAACACTGATGTAAATTTGGAATGTCTGAGAACAGTATGCATAGTCCAGAGGGTCTTGGGTGTTTTACAGTGTGCTGTTTAAAGCAGATGTTATTTCAGTGCTACCAACTGGTGTGCATAACTAGGGATCTGAGTTTTCTGTTATAAGTAATCTAGTACATTAATATACCAGTGTTGCAGTTCTGGTTGTTGTAAAACAGAATTATCAGATGTATCATTTAGCTCTACTTGGTTGCAAAAGTTTTTGAGAATACTATACGCATGAGTATTTTGCCATCGCCTGTCTTGTTTCAGTAAGCAGAGTATTTATGAACATACCTGTCAAAGGGAAGTGTTGAGCTTGCCCACATAATTTAGCTTTGTTGAAACCAAGGCTGTTGTCATACTTGTATACTTTGAGGTACATACTGTATATAGATTGATGTTTCTTCTGAGAATCTGCTCTACGTTTGGGAGTATTGGCAGTTCTCTGTAATATTAGAAGCTAACCTGCATGTTTCAGGCATAAAAACGTAGTTGTCTTGCTTATTCATCCTCCCCTATGTTTCCACCGCTGTGTGAACAGCGTAGTTGGGTGGTACCTTCTAGTTTGGGGATGTATTTTATTATTTGTTTGTTTCTCCTCTTGCTAACTCGGTTAACTTTTGTGTTCTGTAGTGGGTATGGCCGCACTTACTTCAGTTGTACTTCTGCCCATACCAGTACGGGTGATGGCACTGCTATGGTCACACGAGCTGGTCTTCCTTGTCAGGACTTAGAATTTGTGCAGTTTCACCCTACAGGTACAGAATATGGAGTAATGCTTGCTACACGCTTTTCAATATGGTCTTTCGTTGTTTCAAAATGTGCAGCGCTTTATTAGTTGCTTCTATCAGTCTTGCCTGCAACTACTGTTGAATGTAAAACTGAGGGTAAGACTTACAAGGTGAGACCTGTCTCAACTATTCTAATGACCGGTGTTAAACATTTTGAGGTGATGTCCTTACAATACTAAGGTTCTGTGAATTCCAAACCTAAAGCCGCTTCACTTCTTAAGCTTACTTTGCCTTTTGTTCTGGAAGTGCTGAAGGTTTTGATGTTGGATACAGGAGCAGCAAGGTAGATGCAAATGTAAGGGAATTAGCTATAGTGGAATCTGTTGTGGAAGCGAGGGAGATGAAATTAGTTGTTAGGACTGTGGCTTTATAGCACAAGATCAGTATCTAAACGGGACAGTAGTGATCATAAACTAAAAAGTAGGTTAGGTTGGTTTTGTAGTTAGTTAAATGCTTAGTTTTACCTTGTTGTAAGTGGTAATTCTTTTCAATTGCTCAGTTTTACTGTTGTTGTATCAGAGGTCCAATTTGACTCTACTAAACTTTTTCTAGTCAAAGGAGCTTCATTGCTTATGTGGCAATTCTGTGGTTTTTAACATAATTACCAAGTTCATGAGTTTGCATTTTTGTTTCCTGTGATGGCCACTGCTGAGGGTGAACAGGGGAAGCCTTTCTTCTCTGAAGGGGAAGAAAGCTGAGTAAGCTTTGATGTTCCATAAGACAGTTGAAGCCATACTGTGCTTCCTTAACACAGAAGAGAGAGAAAAGATGAGCAAACTGGCCTTGGGATGATAACTTGATTTACTTACAAGGATTTCACAGATTTTTTAAGATTCTCCATATGTATTGATGGGTGCGGGATCTTCTAGTTTTAATGGTTTAGATACTTTCAACTTGCTTACCTTTTGGAAAGAGTGTTTGAAAGGAACGATACTTGATTCTAAGCAGTCTTGGGGGACAGGACATAGTGGTGTGATTGGGAATAAAATCTATCGATGGAACTTAGTTGCATTATTTTAAGAAGGCTCTGTACAGTCTTGGTCACCCTGATTATGAAACTGTCTAGAGATTAGCTCCTTTTAATGGTGTTGTCTTTGTTAACAGGTATCTATGGTGCTGGCTGCCTCATAACAGAAGGATGTCGTGGAGAGGGAGGTATTCTAATAAACAGTCAAGGTGAAAGATTTATGGAGAGATATGCACCTGTTGCTAAGGATCTGGCTTCCAGGGATGTAGTGTCTCGATCTATGACCATAGAAATCCGTGAAGGAAGGTTAGTTAAATTCTATCAGCAAAACTGCAGAATAAATGTTCATAGTCAGTAACCTGTGTACAGTACAATAGTAAATTTGATAAACAACTGATAATTGATGGGAGTGAGCTTTAATAACTGTTAGCTGAGTGCTGCATGCGAGGCAGAACTTCTCGTTAACTGCTAATAGTACTGAAAGGGAACAGAAAGTGCTGTGAATCTCTGGAATCTCTAGAGACAGTTGCTCAAACAAGTTTAATATATATGCTTTCAGTACAAGCAATGAAAATAATATGGTGCTCTGTTCTTTGGACCACATATCTTCAATTTTTTTATATATTTCTGCAGAGAGAAAGTCTTAAATACTTAAGTAGCATGACTTATGAAAACAAATCTGAAAGGTGAAAATACTCTTAAATTCTGTTAAGTTCTACAGCCTTTTCAGGGAGGTAGTTGGGGCCCCGTCCCCGGAGGTGTTTAAGGCCAGGCTGGATGAGGCTCTGGCCAGCCTGATCTAGGGGGTTGAAACTGGATGATCCTGTGGTCCCATCCAACCCTGATTCTATAACTTCTTCCTAGGGAGGGAGATGAAGCACTACAGGGGGCTACCCTGCGGGGTTTGTGGAGTCTCCTTTTCTGGAGACGTTTTAAACCCACCTGGACCTGGTCGGGGTATCCTGCTGTGGCAGGGGGATTGGACTAGATGATCTTTTGAGGTCCCTTCCGATGCCTGATGATTCTATGATTCTTTTCAAATGTGCTAGATATCAGTATTTGGCTGCTTCTTTTTAGTGTTAAAAGAAGTTAGGTAGTTGTATGATAATTCTAGTATTTCTCCATTACAGAATTAGAGAAATCTTGTTTGCAGAATTCTTGTTACATATTCCAGTCTTGACTGTTTCTTTTTTGGGTAGGGGTTGCGGACCTGAAAAAGACCATGTATACCTGCAGTTGCACCACTTACCACCACAGCAGCTAGCGACTCGTCTGCCAGGTATTTCAGAAACAGCTATGATATTTGCTGGAGTTGATGTCACTAAGGAACCTATTCCTGTTCTGCCTACCGTGCATTACAACATGGGAGGTATTCCTACTAACTACAGAGGACAGGTGAGTAGTTTACATAACTCTTAGGTTTAGGCTTTATCCATAAATAATAGGATTTTCCAAATACAGAAGCTAAATGTAAGCATTGTGAATAATGTTAATATTGTAATAATGATGCCAAGTACTTAAAGGACACAGTCTGATTTGGTTTTTTAAATTAACCTGAGAGCCATGTTTTAGTCTGGAGATGGGAGCTCCAAAAAACATATAAAATGAAGCTACTGTCCTGTCTGACAACTTGTTTATCAAGTGTAAGAATAATATAGCTGAACAAAAATCAAACTGGGGTTCTGCTACAAGCTATGACTCAGTTAATCTGTATTAATTCTCTGTATCTTGCATAATCTCTACACTTGAAGCAGACATCCAGCTCTTCCTAGCTAGAAGTTAATGTGATGGGTGCCAGCTGAATTTTTCTGTTTCAGTGTATTGCAATTAATTTTTTAATACAATATTTTCCCTTAGAAATGTCTGCCTGTCAGACTTTCCTCTTCTGCCTTTCTGACTTGCTGCGTAATTGTAATGAAACAGTCATGTACACATGCCTAAAGAAATCTCGCAGTTTTAGTGCCGCCTGTATTTATGTAGTATCACTTCCTGCCCTTTAGAGTGAAGTTGTTTATGGTTTTAGAGTTGGAGAACTCTTTATTTGCTGCATTTCATCTTTACGTGCACATGGCCTGTGCAGATGAGGAAGTTTGCAGTTACAGACTGTTGAAGAAATTATTAACTGACTGTTTGAAATTATAGGTGATCACACATGTAAATGGTGAGGACAAGGTGGTACCTGGTTTATATGCTTGTGGGGAAGCAGCCTCTGCATCTGTCCATGGTGCAAATCGACTTGGAGCAAACTCACTTCTGGATTTGGTGGTCTTTGGTCGTGCTTGTGCCCTCACTATTGCAGAGACATGCAAGCCTGGTAAGTCTCACAGGGTGTGTTACTGTTTTAGAGGCATTTCCTTTATGATTACATTCCTGCCCAATGAAATGCTATTGCTATCCTATTCAAGTTCAGAATGGTAGACAGACTCTTTTTAGAAAGGCAGGAATCAGTGTGTATGCTCTTCATAGGCATGTTCCATGTTCATTGCTGTGTAAGGGTTTGATGTTAACATGCTTTTTGTGATTTTTGTTTTTTGGTTTTTTTGTACTTTATGAAGTCTAGAAAAGGGTTAATGCTTCAGAAAAAACAGTTGAGATTTTCCACAAATCAGCAAAACACAGTATTGAATGTGAAGACTGACCCCTATACATCCTGTAGTGCATCTTTCACATCAAAATGCAGTCTGTCTTGTGATTGGCACTTCTGTGTAGAGGAATTTGCTGCCACCTTGTAGATTTGTAACTCTTTCTATACTGATTAATAACTGATTGTATTTTTAGTTAAATCTTTTAGTAGTTGCTAGTCTGTGAAAATGACAGAAAACAAAACGGCCCAATTTACTAAACTTTCTGAAACTTTCTTTTTAGGAGAGCCAGTTCCCTCCATTAAACCAAACGCTGGTGAAGAGTCAGTTGCTAATCTTGACAAATTAAGATTTGCTAACGGAACCATAAGAACGTCAGAAGTGCGACTTAGCATGCAGAAGGTAAGTCTTGTGAAGCTCTCGAGTATGAGGTAAGAGAAGCTGCAAGTAATGGGAGTGGTTTGGCCACTTTGTGAAGGGCACTTGCAGGATTTGCTTTGCAGAAGTGCAAAGCAGCATGAGATGACTGATTGTGTAGTGCAAAGGCTGCGTCAGTTGTGTTAGTTTTTTCATGGTTATTTCTCTTGGATAATTTTACCCACTGTATCATAGGGGGGTGGTTCCTCTATTTGGGCAAACAGAAGAATGCTTTTGATTCCAGTTGTAGGCATGTTGGAAGTCAAAAGAACTCTCTCAAGCTCCCTTGGAACTAACAAAGTCAGGATACTATGCAACTATTGATAGGAAACTGATTTTGTTCTAATATCTTGCAGGCAATGCAAAACCACGCTGCTGTATTTCGTACTGGTTCTGTGCTCCAGGAAGGCTGTGAAAAACTTAGCCAGATTTATGGTGATCTGGCTCATCTTAAGACATTTGATAGAGGTAATCTGATGGCAAAGAATACACCTTGGCCAGAGTCCTCTCTGGAAAAAGTGGTTGTTCTTTCTTATGTAAACCTTCTTTTGTGTTTCTTGAAACCTTTTGGTTAAAGACTTTGACAGTTTTGAATCTTTCAAAATACTTTTGTACAACTCAGCTTTCTGAACATGGTAACCAGTAAAGTACTTGATAACTCTGGTCATTTTCTGCTTGAATATTCTTTCAGAGAAGAAGAGACTGAAATCAGATTTAACTGTATAAGGTGATAACTGTTGTTCTCTCAGAACATATTGTTGAGTTTTTCAAAATCTAAGATGAGCTTCTTAAGTATCTTCTGAGAAGGTCAAGAAGCTGCAAGGAGGTAGAAAGATTATTCATAGCTCAAATACTCAGTTTTAGTTCTTCATCTGAGCAGGCAGAACCATGTACAGATGCCACCATGGATCTTGCAGTGTATCTTAAGATAACTCTTAAGAGTACCTTTTGTCCACTCATGTTGTGTATTCCTCTCTAACCACCGCTATTGGACATTCATCCTAACATTGAGAGTGGAATTTGCTTTCTTGGGCAGCTCTCACCAAGCATCAAGAAAAGTGTTACAAGAGCTTAGAATGTAGGGATTAAAATGAAGATCTGTTCTTGTGAGTGAACTTGGGTGCCCGTTGGAGATTCATAAATGAAGAACAGCTTTGTTTTGTGAGCAGTTTTGTGTCTCTTATATTTTTTTTCTCTCTGAGAATGTGAAAGAAGGGAAGGGCCTGCTGTCTGGATCTGCTAGAGATCTTCTTAAATATCTGTCTCCTTGCCAGATATTTGATCTGTAATTAGGTATTAAGGCTGAGTTGTAGGTATGATATAAAGTGGTGTAGTTTTGTCTCAGTAGTACACCTGTAACGGACCCCTGGAATTTTTCTAAGATTCATTACAATTGTTGGGGTGTAGGAATCATTACTTAGCCCTGCAGGCAGCAGTAATTGAGTATCATAGAGCACTGTGACTGTAGTAGGCACAGCACTGTCTAGTTCAGTTCTAAGTATCAGCAATGGCACAGAAGTAAATAGAGAAATGGCATTTTGTAAAGCACCTGTCATAGTATTTTAATATTTTACTAGGTATTGTGTGGAACACTGATTTGGTGGAGACCCTTGAACTGCAAAACTTGATGCTTTGTGCTCTACAAACCATTTATGGTGCTGAGGCTCGCAAAGAGTCCCGGGGTGCTCATGCCAGAGAGGACTATAAGGTACCAATGTTTTCTGTGACCTGGATGTAAAATTGAATTTTTGTTATGTTATGAGATTGATTATTTAAAAGCTTTAATTTCTTCCAATACAATCTTGAGCATCTTTGAGTTAAGACTGGTGTCTTTGTTCGGGGACCTGTCTGCTCTCATGTAGTATATATAGGATGAGCAGGACATGGAGCACTGAGTAATGATCAGAGATGGTCCATGTTTGCATGCTAATGATCAGGGAAGTCTACACTAGCTCTGTAATAATAATACAGTCATGAGTGTCTAAACAGGACTTGGAGCAGAACAATTGTCTCATGCAAAGAGCTTTACTGGAGAGCCCTTGTCAAATTCTAAATACTGAAGATTAACAAGGGCAGCACTAAGATAAAGCTTGTTGGCTGCTAGGAGAAACGCTGTACTACACTTGCAATGGAGATACAGCTGATCAGGTGTTAGTAAAGTGATTTGTGGATGTAGTCTCATCTGTGCTAACCTGATTTTGTCCTTAGTTGCGGATAGATGAGTTTGACTATTCTAAGCCACTCCAAGGCCAACAGCGGAAACCATTTGAAGAGCACTGGAGAAAGCACACCCTTTCATATGTTGACATCCCATCTGGGAAGGTAGGTTGATGCTTGAGGATCTCTTTTACTGCCAGCAAACTGGTCTCATAGACAGATCTTGAAATCATAATACTGCAAATGATTGTCACTGTCTGAGGTATCTGATACAGTTTAGTGTAGTTACACAAAAAAATAAACATTGAACACTTTCTCCATTGTTGGAACTGCCATTAATCTGTGGGAAGTCATTGTAGTATGAGCTGGAATTGTCCTTCCCCTTTTATCAGGCTAGTTAAAAAGCTTTTTCTCTTACAGTGGCAAAACCTCTGGTTTAGCACAAAGCTTTTGTGCTACTTCAGATACAACTGAAAACTGACACTATGAAAGTACTGAGTGATTTTAGTTCTGCTTTTATATCCCATTCTGTGAATTCTCTTTCCTTCCTCTCTTCTAGTTCCAGCTTCTGTGGGTCTAGATTGAGGACAAGTGGGAACGCTGAGGACAGAAAGATAGTGAAACTGTTCAGTCTCATGACTGATCACTGGGGGCGTCTATCTTGAAGACTTCCTAGCTTACACAACTAGCAGTCTTAGACAAGACTTCTTTTTGGTCAGGCTTTGTGTTTAAGGAATTTAGTCTGTGGTAACTTGGTGGGACTTTGTAGGTTACTAACTGTTCATTTCCTGTGGAAGGAGAAAGAAGAATAATGGAGACAACAGTGAAGTTATTGTTATCTGTGGTGGTCAGTTATTTTTGTTAGCTAGGCTGCCTTGTTTATAACAAAGAGATTTGTTTGTCTCAAAGTTCTTTTATTCTGTCTTACTTCAGGTTACCTTGAAATACAGACCCGTGATTGACAGAACTTTGAATGAAGAAGACTGTGCGACTGTCCCGCCTGCTATTCGCTCCTACTAGTAGCTTACCTTGAACTTGCAGTGCTTTCCCAGCATGGGCTAGTGTCTAGTGTACATACAAGCATGGCACAAGTAAATCAAATTAGTATTGTCACTATCAGTTACTGGAAAACGCTGACTAAACTTCTCTCCACCTCGTGTTCTGCTGTGGGTTATTGTACAACTCTGGACCTGGAAGGCAGGACAGCTTATGGCTTTTGATCTGTCTGTTGAAAAGGACAGGGGAAACACAGTGGGTCTGAATGAAGTGATTAGGATCCTTGAATGTATATTGTAATATGCTGTCATGTACATGATTACAGTGCTTCCTTTCTGAATGTATAGTTATTTCTATACTGTAAGAAGAAGAAAAGCCTTGTTCCTTGAGGTGCTGACCATTACGATGTGGGGACTGAAATGTCATAAATGCTGATTGCAAGTAATAGGAAAGAAAAAGATGCACTAGTACTTGCAGCTTTCTTCCCCTTACAATTAAAGTTGTCTTTTTAGTTTTAAAATTTGTCACTTTTTTTTTATTAAAGGAAATAGGATACCACTTCTTCATCTACTTCCCTCAAAATATCCCATGGATAGAATTATAGTCTCTAGCTCAGTCTGCTAACTGTAAACCTCTGAATGCTTTTTTTGTGCATGCCCTGTGTATCCCTTGCATTCTCTTTTCTCTCAGAGGAGCCAAGGGCTAGATTTGCAGAATTATGTAAATTCTAAGGCTTACTAGACATGAAGTTAGTGTGGTTAGGGAAAAGGTGCAACATGTAACACAGCAGTTCTAGCAGTGTTAGTTTGTAGAACTGAAGTGTAATTGTGCAGAGGGCAATTGAATGGGGCCTTTTACAATTATTTTACTTTTTTTTTCTTTCCCCTCAACGGCTCCTCTTGGAAAAAAGCAGTGGATGGTAGAAAATCTGAAATGTTGGAATGCTGCTGGTTGGAGAAGTGGAATGCAGCCTACTCTGCTCTTGTAGTGTTTCTGTACCTTGCACGAGGGTGTTGAGACTAAACTGGAGACAACGATAGGATGGGGCAGTCAGCACAACCTAGAGCACAGAAGCCTCAATCTAAACATGAGGAAAAACTTTATAGTGTGCGTAACAAATCCCTGCCATAGGCTGCCCAAGGGAATTGTGGAGTTTCCTTCTCTGGTGACACTCAGAACCTGTTTGGATGTGTTCCTATACCATCTTCTCTCTGTGATCCTGCAGTAGCAGCAGCGTTAGGCTAGATGATCTTAAGGGGGCCCTTCCAATCTCCCTGGCGTGGGCAGAGAGGAAAGAGCAGATTGCATCTTGCTTTCTCTGAGAGACAGAGCCCTGATTGCTGTTAAGGTGGGAGGCAGGAACGTTTCGTTCCCGTTCACAAATACAACAATGACGGTGTTCCACGGTTCACAAACAGCTGCAGCAGGGACTCGGACCCCCCCCGCGCACAGAGCTGAGGGCGGGAAAAGAGGAGGGCCCACCCCAGACCGCTGCCGCGCAGGTTCCGCCTCCGCCATGCTCCGATCACTGCCGGCTTGCCGTCGCCTCGGCAGCATCGCTGCCGGCATCCTGCAGCCGCGCCCGTCCCCGAGCGCCACCGCCGTCGCCCGCTGGAGGCCGCCGCCGTGCTCCGCCATGGTGAGCCCGGGGAGAGGGCATGGGCAGCCGTGACCTCTAACTGCCACCGGCACCGCCTGGCTCCGCCCCCCGTGCCTCAGTCTTGGGGCTTCGGGCCCGCTTCGGCGCCGCCTCTGCGGCTCCGGGCGAAAGTATGCGATGGGAAAGTCGGCAGTGCGGGAGGCAGCTTCTTCCTCAGCGTGGGCTCTGGGCAGATTGGTCTAGTGAAAGGTGGGGGTTTGGAACTAAGTGGCTCCTTCTAACCTCCTGGTTGTTAGAGCTCTGGAGATGAAAGTGAGAAAAACTGCCCTCGCAGTAGGTAGAAATCTCAGGGGCGGCCTGAAAATAGGGAGTCCTCAGTGGAGAACTGTGCGGGACCTCTCACAGGTAGCCTCAGTTAACGCTCAGGTGTAGTCACAAGAGTCTGGAGCTGAAACGCAAGTGGAATCTGTTCATTGCACACCGTTTAGTATAGGATTGGAAGGGTTGTTTGGGTGAGTAACTCTTGAGTCTCAGTACTAATAGCTAGGACACTGCATCATAGAATCCCAGAATCATTTGGGTTGGTAAAGACCCTTCAAGATCACGGAGCCCAACCCACCGTTAAACCTAGTCCCTGAGTTCCAGATCCTACCAGCTGTGACACTCGGCCAGGGATGGTGATTCAGCCCCTCTCCCTGGGCAGTCTGTTCCGAGCTCTGAGGCCTCTTTCTTGGAAGAAGTGTTTCCTTAGGGTCAACCTCCAAACCAGGTGCATCTCAAGTTTGGAAAAGAAGGAAGTTAGACTGCCAGAAGAATTTAATTAGAAATTAGGATGTTTAGGCTTTAGGATGTTTTCAGTAATTGGTTAGTTTATGGAATTAATTAGTAAGCTTAAACAAAACATTTGTTTTCAGTCTGTGGTACTGATTAGGGTGTAGGAAAGGACATCTGAAAGAACAAGCTTCCAGGTGAGTGAGTAAACTGCATGGTGAATAAATCTACCTGTATAAGAAAATCTGTGGCCGTGCAACCTGTTGCTCATGAACCATTGGTCTGTTGGATTGTTTCCTTTCTCTGAAATCATCCAAGAAAGGCATTATGGATTGTTGTTTACTTGCTGAAGAGTTTATATTGATGGATGGATGTAGCCTTACAGGAAACAGTGTGATTCAAGTTTTGACAGTGAAAAGTATAACTTGTCCTGCAAATAGACCTTATTGTTTGGTTTTAAAAAACAACAGATATTACAGCAACAGGCCCCTCAGTGATTATGGAGCTTGTGCAGTCAGTGCACTCTTGCAGGAAAACTTGGTGTGTTTTTCCTTCCAAGAAGGAAATTTGCAGTATTTGCTGAGAGTTTTCAGCAGTAAGAGCTGTGTTTTGGAACACCTTGCATAGTCAGACCAAGGCACATGCTAGTCTACAGAGTGACTGTTATCTGTTGTGTTGCCTTAACTTAGAGCTAAGTTGCACAAGGTGTTTTGAATGAAATTGAGGTCAAAATAGTCCTTTTTCAGCTGAATGCTGTAAAATTCTTTGGTTTGATTTCAAAAGTAAATGTCAAAATTTGTGACTGAATCAATACTGTAGAGGAGAAATGAGAGTCAAAAATAGGAACGTTCTTCACCTGCTAAAGTAGAGCAGTTGTGCACAGGTTCCATTATGAAAGTTGTTGTTGACATGCTAAAAGGGATGAGTTTTGGAATCAAAATACTTGCATCCAAAAGTTGCTTCATCCTTAAATCAGAGTGGAATTTTCCACGAGAAACCCATGTTGCAGTGGTTCTGCCACTGGAGTATCTCCAGCGCATTATGGTGCAATTGATTCTGGTTGATTTGTACCCTGCAATGAGGTGAAAGTACGGTTGTGTTTGCCTAACTGTGTTAAGTTTGGGTCTGTGGCTTCTTGGGATCTGGGGAGGCAAAGCATGTTGTGTTAGGCCTTTTAAAAACTAATTTGTTTTGTAAAGATGGGGGATAGTAGCTCTGAGCTGAGACTGGCTGTAGCTGTGATAAAAGCTGAGTGTAGTTGCTCACCTTGGTGTGTGCGAGTTGCTCACTCTCCTTTTGGCTTTCCCTTTGGTTGACGCTGGTATGCAGCTCTTTAGATCTGGCAAATGGGACAATCAGCTCTTAAAGTCATTCAAGAGGGTGAATTGTGTTCAAGGAGTGGCAGAAGGATGCTTTTTACATAAGAATTCAGACAGACACTTGCACAAGCTGCTCCGTTAGTTTGAAAATAATGTTGAAATGCAGTTACTTTGGTATGCGTGAGAAATCCCACTGATGTTATGTGTTCTGCTGTTAGTCAGCAGATGATATTCAGCACAGAGCACCTTACACTGTTAATTGTACTGGAGTTTGTGAATGTGTGTCATGTGTAATTGGCTAAGGGAAGTAACTTTTTGACAACAGGATACGTTACAAGGTGCTTGTACGAGGAGGTTCTGGTCCCATTTGTCTCTGTTTTGTCATTATTTACACTGGAATGATGTAAGTTTGAGGAATCAGTTGTGCAACTGGTAGGTTTTTTGTTGAGAAGGTTACAGGTAGTTAAACATTTTATAATATTGTGTGCTGATCCTTTTACTGATTGAACCAAAAGAGTTGGGCTGGGAACTGAGTTGGTTCTGCTTATGCGGTTCTAGGGAAAGCTTGGTGTTGCTCACACAAGGTCCCAATATCACAAGCAGGGGTTTTAGAGACCACACATTGGTGATCCCTGCTGTTGGAGTGTTAGTATATATGTGTGTGCAGTATGACTCGGGAGCATCCCTATCTGAAGTTTTTGGTAGTAAGACACTACTAAAGATAGTATCTAAGCTTTGGATGTGTTCTGTTCCTTGTTAGCAGGTAAATGAATGCTAAGTGCCCAAGATCATAGGATCATAGGATCATAGGATGTTAGGGGTTGGAAGGGAC
>VZRI01003367.1:90766-119237 GCA_013397515.1 Upupa epops
GTTTTAGAGACCACACATTGGTGATCCCTGCTGTTGGAGTGTTAGTATATATGTGTGTGCAGTATGACTCGGGAGCATCCCTATCTGAAGTTTTTGGTAGTAAGACACTACTAAAGATAGTATCTAAGCTTTGGATGTGTTCTGTTCCTTGTTAGCAGGCAAATGAATGCTAAGTGCCCAAGATGTTCCAAGAGGAACACAGGAGTGTGGTGTATTGGCCCACACTAAGCTATGTAGTCTTGTGAGGTCAGTGCCTGGGAGAGCATTGGCTAAAACATAGGGAATGGGGAGTGAAACAGCAATGTGAGAGCTCACTCTTGCTGTTTATGGGCTAGGATGCAGTTCCTTGTGGGTCACATTCACCACCTACTACAAAAGAGTGCCAAAAGCAGGGCACAAAGAGCTAGTGTCTCCAGTATGTGACTGCAGGAGTTCCTGATGGCAGAGCCCCTCCACCTGTCTAGGAACACTGGTTAGGGGGCAGTAAGAAAGAACATTCCCCACCTTCACACTGCCACCTGCACCTTGCTGTCCATGATGATACGGACACAGGCAGGCTGCTGCAGAAAGTCTATGCTACTAGGAAGGGTGCCAGCCCAAAACCCAACTGTGCTTCTGTCTGAGAAGACACTGAGAGCCATGAAACAAGATGCAAGTGAAACAGACCAAGAAGAGATGAACAGCCTGACTTCAGAAGTGGGCACCTATGCAAGAGTAAGAACTGTGCAAGCATATATGATGCTGTCCTCTCTCTGACCCAGGCTCTTTGTTTTCACATCAGAGGATTTCCTGAGTCAGTGGTTTGTCTGTATAATCCAGTTTAGATCTTTCTTCTGAGAATTTACCTTGCTTTCCCTAAACTCATGTGGGCTTCTTACGTTTGCAGCATCAACTGGCAAGGAGCTTGACTGGCTTGTTCCCAGTGTGAAGAGCTTTTCCTTGCATGGAAACTGACTCCTTGTCCTGGAGGCACCCGTAAACAGCAATAGCTACCCAAATACGCATTTACTGAAATTGCCCAATACTCAGATGGACCAAAGTAAAGTGTAAATTCAGATGAGGGCTTACTCAATCCTTGGAAGTGTCCTTGGGCTGGGTCCCAATCCAAGGGGAGAATCCCTGACTGCAGACCCACTGCTCTAAGGAAGACTGACTCCAGAGCCTGGGGGGCTCCATTTAAACCCCAGTCAAGTCTGATCTGAGATCATTCTAAGGGGCAAGCAACTGACAAATACAAATCATTCTAGTAATGCTTTTATTGACCTCAGTTTTCCATCAATCCCTGAGTTCTCTCTCCCCTAAATGAGAAGTCGGTTGTCTTATGAAAGCAGTTCCCTACCATTCACCAGTCTCATTGCCTTTTTTAGAGCTGTTGTCTAGGATATGCTATTTGAGATGAAAGAAACAAGTCTGCACCAAGGTTGCAGAGTATAGATGAGCCATGATGGAATAGCAATGTTTCTTCTTGTGTCTTCTGCCTTGCTTAATAGTTTCTAATATTTGATTTTCTTCTTTCACTGTGCTGCAACACTGACTTGACATCATAGAGCCATCCCAAGTGTTTACCCCTGAAAGTCACGGTTAGGGCCGAGCCAAGTATTGTACGTTCATACACTCCATACCTATGGATCTGGGATTGTTTCACTTCCCTGATTAAGAATATTTTGTGATTAAGCCTGCAAGCAGGTCGCCTTCTTTTCTAGAGAAGAATGAACACCTTTCTCACAGCAAATCGTGACTGTGCTTACTGTCCTGGTTTAGATTATTGGTGTTGATTTGGATTTCTCAGGGTCATTATAGCACAACAGAAAACCAGGGACAGTACAAAGAGTAATGAAAGGGTTAAAACACATCTGTAGCCAAGGATTCACTGTTCCCACTCCCTCTGCAAAAACAGTCTTGCTGCCTAATGCCTCTGTACTGATCTTCTAAGAGGTACAGAGGGAGGAAAGGAGAGCAAGAACAGGAATGGTCTTTCACTGGGTCTGCATGGCAGAAAAGAAGTTTTGCCACAGTGAGCCCCTCTGCAGCTTCTGCAGACCAGGAGTTCTACAGGGTAATGGAGAGGGGTATCCAGCTCTCACATGTTGCAGGTGGGAAGAGCCAGAGGTCATCCAACAACACAGACTAAAGCATGAACACAGGAAGAGTAAAGTGTTCTCGCTCTGTGTCCAGTCCCATGAATGTTGTTGGGATGCAGGGAACAGGATCACATCATCGCAGCTGAACAGGCTGTTTCACAGTATGTGAAACATTACTTTTCAGTTGGTTTGTATCAGCTGAAATGAATTTACCTCTGAGCGAGCTCCTAGTGCTTGCCGGGTGTATACGTGATACAGAAATGCTGCTCTCTATCAATACTGCACGCAGTGGACCCAGATGCATCGTGTTGCACAACTAGAGCAACTGTGTTCTGTGTCATTAACTTGGTACTGAGTTAATTGGCTGCTCCTGTGCTGTATTTTGATTCTGGCCCACATGCAATGTGGATTTTCAGGAGTACGGATTGTGTTCTGTGCCTGTTGCTTGGTTGGATGCTGCTTGAATTCCTGTCCTGCTAGTTCTTCAGTTTGGTTTTAACAGAACAGCAGACTCTTGTGTCAGGATATCATTTCATACAGTGGGGTCTGAAGGGTGACTGCTGTCACCATGTGGGCTGTGCAGTATTAGCAATTGTGGGTTTTAGTGGGGCAGGTGCTGTAGACAGAGGAATGTCCTCATGCTGAAGATAGAGTTAGAAAAATTATGTGTGTCTTCCTTTTGCATTTTTGTTGCACTTTTTTCTTAACTGCATCTGCCTTCCAAAAAGATGTGCTGTTTGCTGATGCTTGAAATGTGGTTTTGTCCTTTGCTACAGTCTACTCAAGAGGCTTTCAGGATAGAATATGATACCTTTGGTGAATTGAAGGTCCCAAGTGACAAATACTATGGTGCCCAGACTGTAAGATCTACATTGAACTTCAAGATTGGCGGTGTTTCAGAAAGAATGCCAGTAAGTAGTTAATGTCTGTGTTCATTTCTTCTCTTTATTGGATGTTTTGGATGTGTTCTTCAATTTTGCTGGGAATGTGAGCAACTCTGAATTTTAATTAAACTTAGAAATTCCACAGCAAGGTATTTTTCTGCATTAGAAATATTTTTGTTTCATTAAAATAATTTGAATATTGCTCTTGAATAATTGTTTTACTGTTGCTGATTTTTTTAATAACCAGGATGAATAGAAAACTGTCTTTGATTTTTCTGAAGGTGTAAGGCTGGATGGAGTAGTTTGTTTGCCAGTGTTGTGTCGTTTGTTACTGAAGATGGATAGTGTAACTTGGATGAAATTAGTTCTGAGCACACAGCACTAGGGTGCACACTTTGAAATGCACTGGCCTCACGTTTGCTGAAGTGTGCTAGTTTGCCCTCAAAAAGGCTGTTTTAGAACCACTTTACATCTTCTCTTTGGTTTAACACATGTGATATGGGTAACAAAGCAGACCTGAGCCTACAGCAAAAGGATGAGCTGTGGGATAAATCCTACTGTTAATGGGAGCACAGGTTAGATGACTGAATCATTCTATGGTTTGGTTGGTGAACTACTGTTGGATTTAAGTTTGGCTTAGAACTAGACTTTTTCCTAAAGTGTTCCTTGCGGTGGGAAAAAAACCCAGCCCAAATGTATTTACACTTCTTTATATGTCTCAGGTTCAAGTTATAAGAGCTTTTGGCATCCTGAAGAGAGCAGCTGCTGAAGTAAATCAAGATTATGGTCTTGACCCAAAGATTGCTAATGCTATTGTAAAGGCAGCAAATGAGGTAGGAACAAACTGTTCACAATGCAACAAGTGCCTTAGTAGTTTCGTTAAGGTTTTTGCAAGAAGTTTGGAGGCTGAGGGAAGGTCTCTTGTATTTCTCAAATTGTTAGAGAATCACAGAATCACAGAATATTAGGGATTGGAATGGACCTCGAAAGAGCATCCAGTCCAATTCTCCTGCCACAGCAGGATCCCCTAGATCTAATTGCACAGGAACATGTCCAGGTTTGTTTTAAATGTCTCCACAGAAGAAGACTCCACAACCTCCCTGGGCAGTCCCTTCCAGTGTTTTGTCACTCTCATCTGGAAGAAGTGTCTTTTCATCTTTATGTGGAATTTCCTCTGTTCCAGCTTACACCTTATTCTGTCATTTGATGCCACTAGAAGAGCCTGGCTCCTTATTCCTTACTCCTGACCTTTCCATATTTATAAACATTAATGAGGTCACCCCTCAGTCTCCTTTTTTCCAAGCTAAAAAGAGACCCGGCTCCCTCAGCCTTTCCTTATCGGGGTGGTGCTCCACTCCATCATCTTTGTGGCTCTGTGCTGTACTCTCTGGAGTAATTCTGTCCTTCTGGAACTGAGGGGCCCAGAACTGGACACAATCTTCCAGCTGTGGTCTCAGCAGGGCAGAAGAGAGTGGGAGGAGAACCTCTCTTGATCTACTAACCCCCAGTCTTCTGTCTACTCCAGGATTGTTGGTAAATTTGGGTTTTCACATTGAGAAATCATTTAATGAATACAGTGGTTTACTGTTTTACTTTTTACATTGATAGACATGATAAAACATTCAAATACATTTTGAGACTTACAAAATGATAAATTATAAAATCTTATACATTTTATAAATTTTTATGTAATTATATAAAGTTATAAAAACAGTGTAATTTTCCTCCTCTGTTAAGACTGATATTACTTGCATAGTGCTGACTCTGACCAGATGAACAGTGTAAGAACCTACGTGGTGAATGGAATCTGAGGTCATTGAGATAAGGTGAAGTCTAACATGCCAGGCAAAGCTTTTTCATTTGGGAATTCTCCAGTCTCTTAGGAAATTGCTTCACAGGAATGTGCAGACCATATGCAGTATGAAAGGTTTCTTCATTATAAGTCTAATTTCTCCTCAACCTGAAGCTTACTGGTAAATCTGTGCTTGTGAAGTGACTTCTGTAGCTGAAGGGGATGTAGTGTGATGCACACAGGCATCTCATCTTAGGATAAATGCCACCCAAGTGCACAATTCCGAATGATTGTTTGAGGTATGGTCATGCAAGGGGTGTTGCTGCATGTGAATCAACAGATTTATCTGGAAGCATTGTTTTGCACAGCCTTCTCGTTCTGACTAGCTCCAAAATATTTCAGTATTTGCAGAAGGCCTTACCCTGTTTCTGTCAGTCATCACATCATGAGTCCCAACAGCCCTGAAGGTTGTTGTGGAAAGTGGGAACTTTGCATCTGTGTAAGATAGGAAATGCATAAGATCCTTTCCTGAAAAGCATCATCCCAAGAGGACTGATGTACCTGGTAATCTGAAGAGTTACCTAGCATCAGTTTTGTGACAATGTAGCCTTTGCTTTGCATTCTCGGCTCTTGTGTGGCTGACCTGCATGGGTGTGAAACTGTTAGTGTCAGATTTTGGTAGTGTCACAAACACATGTTCAGAAACATCTCTACATGCGTGCAAGGACCAGTACGCTCAAAACCAGGGAGAGTATTTGTACCTATTGTTCTGTTTTGAGGTGGTAGTTGTCACAGCCAGCCTCCAGATCCAAATTAGAACTGTCATTTTTGTCTGTGAGCAGCACCTTGTTCGCATGGATAACCTGCAGGTCAAGCATCAGAATCTTTTAAAGCCCATGTGATTCTCTTGTTTATGTGTGACGTCCTCGTGTTCATTGAGGTACACTAAAGACAAGTCCTTTCATGGCACTTCTCACTTTAAACTTGTCTAGGTTCAGGACATCCCCTACAGGAAGGTGTTTGATACCAGCAGTCATCTGCCAGCCCATTTTGCTGATGCGGAATGTAAGGTCTACAGATATAAGAGTTGTGGAATTTCCCTGTATGAAATTTTTTTGAGGAATTTCAGAGCCCAAACATACAAATATCTAGTACTGCGTGGCCACTGAGCTTTGATGAAAATGCCCTCCAGGGGTCTACTTCCCATAAGGAATGGGCTTCTGAATACCTCTAATTCTCATTGATGTATGAGTTTGACCAGAGTTCACAATGAAGCTGTGCAGCAGTTGAGCTTTATTTCCTAGGAGAGTAACTCCTTTTGATACCTGTTTTTTAATATCTGATATTACATCAAGCTTTCTTAATTATTCTGCTACAAATTCACAATTATTATCTGTAGATTTATAAATGCAGAGGAGAGCATTACTTGAATTAGAGCTATAAAATACAGAAGTTCATGCTTTTGTTCCAGTAGAATGACTTTTCTCTGTCTTTTTCCATTCTAGGTAGCTGAAGGAAAATTAAATGATCACTTTCCCTTGGTGGTGTGGCAGACTGGTTCTGGAACTCAAACCAATATGAATGTCAACGAAGTTATCAGCAACAGAGCCATTGAGATAATGGGGGGTAAACTGGGGAGCAAAATCCCAGTACATCCAAACGATCATGTTAACAAAAGCCAGGTTGTTATTTTCTTTTATTGCTAAAAGTTTGCACTGTTTAGGCTTTAAAAAAAAGAAAGAGCTTTGGCAACAATTTTCCCCAAGTCAATTTTACGTTGACTTTAGAATATTAGTGATGATATGAGCTTGTGTCCTGATCCACTTAGTGGGATTTAGGGAAAAGTTCAGAAATGCCAGGGATAGAATCAAGACAAATGGAGTTAAGTGTGGTTAATGTGTCGAGGCTTTTATTATTTAACAATATGCGATAGAGAGAAAGAATGATGGAGAGAGAGAGAGTAAAAGGGAAGAAAGGATGAAGGGGGAAAAAGGGTGTAACTACCACCATTGAAATATTGGGCGTCCTCAGATTTCTGCTGTCTTCTGTTCTCTCTGATGATTCAGTGGGAGAAACCATGCTAAAGAGCCATCCTTTTTGAGAGTCAAACCGTGTACTCTGCCCCTTCTTTTCACAGCAGGGGCTGCCCCCTTCCCCTGTCTTTCAGTAGTTCTTTGTTCTCCACTGCTGAAGTCATCTGGAATGCCCAAGGTCAGAAGTGCCAAAGCTCCCTAAATGTTGTAGGGAGTTACTGGTTCAGCAGCACAGCTATGTGGGCCCCCAGATAGTGAGCCATCTGGTCTTGGAGTGGGGTGGGGGGAGCCTGTTCATTAAGGCCATGTTGAGACAAAGAAGTTCTTATTTCAGAGACTCACAGCTTTATAGATTAAGTTTTTAATTGTTCACAACAGATCAACCCATACATAATGTAGTGGACAGAGATGGCAACCACTGCTATTGAAAACAATCTTAATAAAGTTAAATAGAGGTGCAGTTTCTGAAGGTTGGATATTGCTGTCTCTGTCATGCGTTACATAAAGCATGTAGAAAGGAATCCTTGTGTTAGAGTATTTTGTGCTGATCGAATTTCTCAGGGTCACTGAAACACAGAGAATCCGGGAACAAATGTAGTAAAGAAAATATAAGAAATTTTAACAAAGTGAAGAAAGGGTTTGAAAGATAAAACCATGGCCAGGGGTCCAATGCCTCCCTGGCTTCTTTTCTGCTGACACTTCATTTTCCTTCTCTCCCAAAATGGATTCATTCAGCACTACTCTAACACTCTGCTCTAGCACTGCTGCCCAGATACTGATCTTCTCAAAGATACATAGAAAGAGAGACAATACCGGGCCATTTTGCTACAGCTGCTTACAACATAGACGAGAGAGAAGCCAAGACGGAGTCTGGATGTCCAAGAGCAAATGCCCTTCCAAACTCCAGAAACTTTTTTGGGTGAACGGGGCTATGGAAAGGAATATCTTGCATGTTGCATGGAAACAGAGCCCAGGTCCTGAGTTTGTCTTCCAGTGGAGCCACCTCATCCAAGATCATGTTACTTAAAACTGCTGAAGTCCTCTAAATGAAGTACAGGGTTTTTTTTGCAAGGATCACTGTAGACTGCTTTGTTCTGCTTCACTCTGAGTGTTTCCTTCCAATTAGCTGAAGTGTAAACCGCTGACTTGGTTTTATCACCTCTTGATACTCTGTGCTTTCTCAGTACCCTGGGAATGGACTTTACCAAAGCAACAGCTGAATGATTGAAAATCGCCTACAGCTGCTGTAATATCATCTGTCCATGTGTTTTGTGTCCCTTAGAACTGTCTTAGCAGGTCTTTTTGTTGGTCCCAATGTTGTTGTGAAGAGACTACTCCTATAGGTAACTTTCTGTTAGTGTAGTTATAAGAAATGGACTTTTTCAGTGAGAGGCAGGATTACAGTTGAGCAGATGTGATTATTCCTGCAGGCTTACATGTGGAACACTACCAAGCTGCTTACTCTTAGCTTTACGTTATTATTGTTTACAAAATAAAGAAATAAAACCATGAAATAAAACTATGGTGAGAAAAGCTTGTAAATCAGTTTCTCGCACTTGCTTCACAGAGCTCAAACGACACTTTTCCGACAGCGATGCATATTGCTGCTGCTCAGGAGGTTAATGAGGTGCTGTTACCTGGACTAAAGAAGCTACAGGATGGACTGGAAAAAAAATCCAAAGAGTTTTCCCAAATAATAAAAATAGGGCGCACTCATACCCAAGATGCTGTGCCACTTACGCTTGGGCAGGTAAGAAAGAATGACCTGTTTATCTTGAAAATCATTGCAAATACGTTGAGGAAACCAAAGCAAATTTGATGAGACCTACATTAAATTGAGAAATAATAGGAAACTGTCAGAATCTAATTTTCATCTTCACTGAAGCTTGCTGGATGCTCTAATTACAGCATCATAAATGGTCTTAATTTTTTTCCATACATGTTTTACATCTAGTAGTAGTAGGTAAGATATATATGGCTTTTGATTCATGTTCCATTACCAAATAATGCAACGTGATGTTTATGTTGCTCTGACATTGGAAAGAAGAAAGTAGTAGTCTGTCATTTGTAAGTTTACATAAACAAGGTTTTGGCAACACACAAAGCTACTAACTATTTTGAATGAAAATGTTTGATACATGGTGTGTGTCTGTATGTGTATGTGAGTGTAGAGATATGTGATTTGTATACATGTGAGACAGTGAATTTCAGTTGTTGTATTGTCAGGAATGGGCTATATTACAGAATTCCAGAATGATTGAAACTGGAAAAGCCCTATGAGGTCATCCAGCCCAGCCCATGACCTACCATCACTACATTGGCCAGACCAGAGTGCTAAGGGCCACAGCAGTCTGTTCTTACATACCTCCCAGGATGGGGACTCCACCACTGTCGCAGGCAGTCCATGCCAGGGTCTGAACACCTTTTCTGTGAGGATGGTCTTCCAAACATCCAACCTAATCCTCCCCTGGTAGCTTCAGGCCCTGCCCTCACATCCTGGTGCTAGTCGCCTGGCAGAAGAACCCAGCACCCCCTGCTGATTATAACCTCCCTTCAGGGAGTTGTCAAGAGGGAGAAGGTTCCCCCTGAGTTTCCTATTCTCCAGGCTAGACAGCCCCAGCTCCCTCACCCTCTCCTCATTAGACTTTCCCTGCAGTCCCTTCCCCAGCCTCATTGCTCTTCTGGACCCAGTCCAGCCCCTTGTTCTCTTTCTTGATATTAATCTGGGAATAAATTAATGTAAACTGAACTGATAAAAATCTGTATAAATCTGTGTGGTTTTTTCCAAGAATGTAGAGGTGGGGTTTTTCCTAACTAAAATTTAATAAAATGTAGCCCAGCATCCCTTTCTCCAGTTGCACATTGAGAGCTGATATACCTTGGATTCAGATCCTGCACAGCTGAGATGAAAGCCAAAACAAAGACACACTGTGAATATGATTCTGGTTTATGTAGGTTGTTTTTATGTAAAATTGTTCCTACTGTTAGAGCAGTCTTCTAATACAGGTGAATTTTCCTTCTCAGTGAAAACATAGGAAGATTAGCATCTGTGATTAATTCAATGCCTTTAGGATCTTAAAGAAATTAGTCCAACCGTGTTAGAAGTTAAAATGTTAAAAAGAATTCCAGATGCTTTGTACCTTTATTTTTCCCTCGTTTCTTTCAAAGGAATTCAGTGGCTACGTGCAGCAGATTAAGTATGGCGTGGCCAGGATTGAGTCTGCCATGCCAAGAGTGTATCAGCTGGCAGCTGGTGGCACTGCAGTGGGCACAGGATTAAACACGAGAATTGGCTTTGCTGAGAAAGTTGCTGCTAAAGTGGCTGAACTGACAGGTAAGGGGTTACCAGTAGAGCAGTGTATGTAACGTGCAGTCTTTCGGTTTCCATACTTCATAAGCTTCTCAAATGGGCTTTCTATTTTACAGTTAAACTTTCTGTTAATGCTGAGTGTTATGTGCATTATACTTGAACTTCTTATCAAATGTGATTTTGCTGTTATATCCACTGCATTGAAAGAAACGGAATTTACCCTTCTTTTCAGAGCAAAGCTGCTTGGTCCTGGAAACAGCTTCACGCTTGTGATACTAGCCGCTAATCTGCCTGTACTTTTGCTTGCTCCTTGGACTTACTTGATCTACAGCACTTGGCACAAAAGATCCAAAACCACTCAATTTTTTTCATGTGGAAGTAAATGTTAGCTCTCTGAGTACTGATGTTGTCGTTATAGATCTTAAAGCTTAATTCGAAGAGACACTGAGATTTGTGGCCTGTGAAACAGTTCTTCTGTGTCACAGTGCTAGTTTTAAAAATGTCCTCAAAATGCACAGTTATGTCTTTCACTTAAATTTGCTGTAAACTCCCAAACTGCTTATCAGTAGTATCATTATTTTAATTTTATCTATTATTCAGTGTCTCAAGAGGGTCAATATTTTCTTGTACCCAGAGAGAGAATCACTGAATGTCAGGGGTTGGAAGGGACCTCTGAAGATCAAGTTGAACCCCTCTGCTAGAAAAGAACCAAAACTAGGGCAGATCACTCAGAAAGACATCCAGACCTATCTGAAAAGGCTCCAGAAAAAGACTCCACAGCTTCTCTGGGCAGCCTGTTCCATGGCTCTGTCACTTTCACAGTAAAGAAGTTCTTCCTCAGGTTGAGGTAGAACATCCAGTACTCGTGTGGAATCCACTGCCCCTCATCCTATCCCATGGCACATGTGAAAAGAGGTTGTCCCTGCCTTCTTGATGCCCAGCCCTCATGGATTTACAGACTAATGAGATCCCCTCTCAGTCTTCTCCTGTCCAGACTAAAAAGCCCTTGCCCTTTCCTTGTAAAGCAGCTCTTCCAGTCCCGCAGTCATCCTTGTAGCCCTCTGTTGAACTCTCTCAAGTAGATCTTTGTCCCTCTTGAACTGGGGAGCCCAGAACTGGATGCAGTATTCCAGGTGAGGTCTCACTAGGGCAGAGTAGAGGGGGAGGAGAATCTCCCTTGATCTGCTGGACACACTCTTTTTAACGCACCCTAGGGTACCATTGCCCTTTTTGGCCACAAGGGTATAGTGCTATCCCATGGAGATCTTGTCCACCATGACTCCAAGGTCCTTCTCCACAGAGCTGCTCTCTAGCAGATTGCCTCCTCACCTGTACTGGTGCCTTTTGATCCTTCCCAGGGGCAGGACTCTGCNGCAGAGTACAGGGGGAGGAGAATCTTCCTTGATGTGCTGGACATACTCTTTTTAACGCACTCTAGGGTACCATTGCCCTTCTTGGCCACAAGGGTATAGTGCTATCCCATGGAGATCTTGTCCACCATGACTCCAAGGTCCTCCACAGAGCTGCTCTCTAGCAGATTGCCTCCTCACCTGTACTGGTGCCTTTTGATCCTTCCCAGGGGCAGGACTCTGCACTGGCTGTTGTTGAACCTCATGAGGTTCCTCTTTGCCTGGCTCTCCAGTCTGTACAGATCTTGCTGAGAAGAAGTAACTTGTCATACCCTGTACGGTTTCTTAGAGCTGTTGGTTTTGTTTTGGTGCTTGAAGAAGCCGTTGGTGGTGTTGGGAAGCTTTCCTATCTTAATGCTTGTTTGGTGTTTTATGTGGGCGTGTTGAATGAGTTTAAAACAAGCAGAGTAGCTTATTGAAGGTCCCCGTGTTCTTGTAGGGGGAATTCATTTGTAAGGGCAAAAGTAAAAGTTTACAGTGTTCTCTGCAACTGAGAGGGCAGCTATGCAATTAAGAAACCCATGCAACTTGGGAGGGGGGGAGCAGTGGGATTTGGCGTTTAGCAGGAACAGCAAAAAACAGTAGAAATTCTATTTTGTTAGCAAATAGTGTTATGCTCTTGTATAAACCAGCAGCATCTGCTCACACCAGTAGTTTTTTAAATGTTGGGCATTTTGTCGACACGGAGCTGTTGCTTCCAATCCCTATTTACTCTTGGCCACAGCGTCAGGCATCCTAAGTCTGATTTGGCTTTCATGTGCTCTGTCTAATCTGTTGTTCCCTTCCAGTGCCTATACTCAGATGTGCTTCTCTTTTTTTAAGTAGCTAATTCCATCAGGATTGCTTTTTATTTATCCTAATGTCTGCACTATGCTGCAAAACCCTTGGAGTTCCTAACTGAAAGAAGGCATCACCACAGCCAACAATTGAGAGAATCTAGCTAGGTTTAATGGAAGAAATAATGAAGCTTGGCCTAAGCTGTCAGAGATTACTGTCATTCAGAAAGCACTGAGGTGTAAAACAGTGCTTAGTGTGCAGTGACGAAGCTTGACATCTGCACCTTTGTGGGTATATGCTCAGATACCATGTTGTGTTGTTATTATTCGTATTGTTTGTATTTCATCTGTGTAAGAAATATGTCTGTGAGGAAAGCTATAGGTGAAACAGATTATTTTACAGTATTGGTAATTGAATTTCTTTATTTGGCTAATTAAGTGTTTGATTGCCTGGCTTACAGCTGCGTTGAAGTGCCTCACTGGTTCAGTACTGTCCCCACCTCCCTGCAGGTTTGCCTTTTGTCACCGCTCCAAATAAGTTTGAAGCTCTTGCTGCTCATGATGCTCTAGTGGAACTCAGTGGAGCTATGAACACAGTGGCATGTAGTTTGATGAAAATCGCTAATGATATTCGTTTCCTGGGTTCTGGACCGCGCTCTGGACTAGGAGAACTCATCCTACCTGAAAATGAACCGGGAAGCAGCATCATGCCAGGTACAGAGTAAACACACAGACAAAAATTGCCTGTTCCTTTTATTTTGGACTACAGACTCTTAACAGATTTTTAATCAAACACCACTGTAAGTGTTCGTAAGTCCGTGATCCAATATGTTCTTGTGTGATTCATCATCAGTTTTCGTCTTCAGCCATGGCCCACCAAGGAGAGAGTAGTCAGCATAAGACTTTATTAATTAATGCAGGCATACTTCTCTTTCAAAATTGCAAAATCTCAACAGTTTGTGTTAAGAACGATGACAAATGAAGAAAATTTGGTTTTATTATTTGGGTTTTATTGTGGTGGTTTTTTTTAAACTTCCTTCTTTGGTAACGTTTTTCTCTCCCACCACCAGGAAAAGTGAACCCTACCCAGTGTGAAGCTGTAACCATGGTGGCAGCCCAAGTTATGGGAAACCATGTTGCTGTTACTGTAGGAGGTAGCAATGGTCACTTTGAACTGAACGTTTTTAAGCCCATGATGGTAAGTTCATAACGTTTTCAATACATAGGCTTGGGGGTTTTTGTACGGTCAGATAATTGGGGGATAAAACCCTGCAGTAAAGATTTGGTCAATACCAGCTCCAGAGAAGCTTATAACAAATTTGTGAGAAAAATAAGAAAAAATGGTAGTCTTCAATACAGTAACTACCTATTATTTTTAGAGAACTGGTAGTCTTTTTACTGTGGTTTTATAAGGTTTTAACAAGACTAGTGGTCAATGGGGCAGAGTGCAGCTGGAGGCTGATTCCTAGTGGAGTCCCCCAAGGGTCGGTATGGCGACCAGTACTATTCAGTATATTCACTAACCACTTGGATGAGGGATTAGAGTGCACTGTCAGCAAGTTTGTCGATGACACAAAGCTGGGAGGAGTGTCTGACACACCAGAGGGCTGGGCTGTCATTCAGTGGGACCTGGACAGGCTGGAGAGTTGGGCAGGGAGGAATTGAATGAAATTCAACAAGGGCAGTGTAGAGTCTAGTACCTGGGCAAAAACAACCCAGAGACCAGTATAGGATAAGGATTGAACTGCTGGAGAGCACTGTAGGAGAAAGGAACCTGGGGTTCTGGTGGCCAGCAGTATGACCATGAGCCAGCAATGTGCCCTTGTGGCCAAGAAAACTGATAGCATCCTGGGGTGGATTAGAAGTGGGGTGGTTAGTAGATCAAGAGAGCTTTTTATCCCCCTTTGCTCTGCCCTGGTGAGACTACATCTGGAATATTGCATCCAGTTCTGGCCCCCTCAGTTCCAGAACAGAGCAACAAAGATGACAGAGTGGAGCATCTCTTTGATGAGGAAAGGCTGAGGGAGCTGGGTCTTGTTTTAGCTTGGAAAAAAGGAGACTGAAGGGTGGCCACATTAATGTTGATCAGTATGGAAAGGGTGAGTGTCAGGAGGAAGGAGCCAGGCTCTGCTCAGTGTCATCCAATGACAGGACAAGGGGCAGTGGGTGTCAGCTGGAACAGAGGACATTCCACATCAGTATGACATATGAGAAGAAACTTCTACCCAGTGAGGGTGTCAGAGCCCTGGAATGGGCTGCCTAGGGGGTTTGTGGAGCCTCCATCTCTGGAGGCGCTTAAAACCTACCTAGACATGTTCCTAGGTGATTAGATCCAGGGGATCATGCTCTGTCAGGAGGATTGGACTAGATGATCTTTTGAGGTCTCTTCTAATCCCTAGCATTCTGTGTTTCTGTATGCTGATCTCTAAGGAAGTAGGGAGAGATGAACCCAGACAGATGAAAAGAATTGTCCAAAGCCAAAGACAGTATTTTAGCTAAAAATTAGGGTTTTTTTTTTCTTTAGCAACTATTACTGATTTTTGCTACTGCTGAAAACCAGTGCATTCAGTGCTTTTGGCAAATCATGTAATAATGCAGTATAACAATGTCTGCTTCTAAAGTCTGAGCAGCAGACACCAAGTATATGTGTATGTATATATTTATAGTATATAGTCCTGGTTCTGTATTATGATTTAAGAACAAATTTACTGAGGGCTACAATTACCCTTTATTGACATTGGTATGTTTTCACACCAAGTAATAATTTTTACTTTCTTCATAGGGCTTTTCCAGCCTCAGTAATGCTGTTGATTATGTGAAATCACATTGTTTGGAAAGGAGTCTTTTACTATCAAAATTTGATCTTCTGCTAAATACAAAGAAATTGGATTGTCAAAGTAGAGGATTAATGCTAGACATTGTGGTACTTCATACTTTTAGATATCTTCTCTTGGTTGGTATCTGAGGGGAAAAAATAATCAGTCAGATGTCTTCAGGTATTAGTCACTTATTTATGAGGTGTTATAATAAAAGATTATTCATATGGGGATTGTATTTACAGAATATTTGCTGTAGAATAGTTCTGTTTTCAGGTGGCTGAGCTTACCCTCCTGAAAGGGGACCATGTGTTCTTTACTGTACTCATTCTACAGACATTTCTTGAAGGAGGGGCTGCTGCAAATGAATGCATGTGCTCAGTTGTGCAAATATTTAAATCTGAAGGTAATATTTGCTATTTGTTTGGGGGTTTTTTTTGTAGATTAAAAATGTTCTAAACTCTGCAAGACTTCTTGGAGATGTTGCTGTTTCTTTCACTGACAACTGCATAGTTGGGATCCAAGCTAACACAAACAGGATCAACAAACTAATGAATGAATCTCTGATGTTGGTAACAGCACTGAACCCCCATATAGGTAAGTTTAAGGCTCAAAACCTCTTGAAAATATTATATAGAAAGGTTTCGTTGTAGTCTTGTGCATGTTATCAGTATAGTCACAATGTTTAGGAGACCAAAAGTTAGTATCACTGTGTAATCATAGAACCATAGAGAATCACAGAACACCCAGGGCTGCAAAGGACCTCAAAGATCACCTAGTTCAAATCCCCTTGCACAGGCAGGGACACTTTCACTAGCTCAGGTTACTTGGGGCCACATCCAACCTGGCCTTGAACACTTCCAAGGGTGGGGCAGCCACAGCTTCCCTGGGGCAAGCTGTTCCAGCACTCCCATGTCTTCCTTGCAGTGGCCATACCAGTGCATTATAAAAGTAATTCTGACTAGAGCTCAAAAAAAAAGAGGAGATTGTCCAGTTTGTTCTCCAGATTGGACTGGTAATAATGAAAAGTGAAAGATTATGATAGGAGGTTTTTATTTTAAAGGTGAAAGACACATAAAACTGTTATGTAAATGCATTGAGACCAGAACTTACCTTCACTTTGTGTAAGGAGTTCCCAGAATTACAGTGTGGTAGGGGCTGGAAGGGACCACTGAATATCTAGTCCAACCCTTCTGCTAGAGCATAATCACTTACAGGAGATTGCACAGGCACATCCAAGTGGATTTTGAATGTGTCTAGTGGAAACTCTATAACCATTCTGGGCAACCTGTTCCAGTGCTCTGTCACCCTCATAGTAAATAAGAGTTTTCCTTATGTTCAGACTGATCCTCCTGGGTTCCAACAGTATCTGCCAACTGCCCCTTGTTTTGTTGCTGGGCACCACTGAGCCAAGCTTGGTCCCATCACCTTGACACTTGCCCTTTAGATACTTGTAAGCATTTGTAACATCTCTCCTCAGTCTCCTCCTCTCCAGGCTGCACAGCTCCAGCTCTCTCAGCCTCTCTTAATGAGGAAGATGCTCCAGCCCCCGATGGTCTCAGTGGCTCTGTGCAGCAGCTCCCTGTCTCTCTTGAACTGGGAGCCCAAACCTGGATGCAGTACTGTAGATGTGGCCTCACTAGGGCAAGGAAAACCTCCCTCAACCTACTGGTCATGCTTAATGCCCTTTTGATCAATAAGTGGTGTGCATTTACTGCCAGAGCCCAGCAGAACCAGCAGTATTCAGCAAATGAACTCTAAAGAGGCTGTGTCCCCATTTTCTCATCTCTAACAAATCTCCTGACACTGCAAAAGGCCAGCTCATGCGTTTTGTGTTGCAGGGTACGACAAAGCGGCCAAGATTGCCAAAACTGCACACAAGGAAGGGACTACGCTGAAGGAAGCTGCTATAAAGCTGGGATTCCTTACATCAGACCAGTTTGACCAGTGGGTGAAGCCTAAGGACATGCTGGGTCCTCAGTGACCTCCGTACAGAAAACAACGTGTTATTTACTGAAGAAATAAACAAATGCACTCTCACACATGCCCTACCTCGCGTGCTGTCGGGATGCTGCTTCGTCTCCGGCCAGCAGGGCCAGGCAGCTGGCAGGGACTAGCTAGTGCGCCCGCGTTCACGATGCAGGCAGCGTCACCGGTCAGTACCGGGACCCGCCCCCTGCTCACCCGAGGGGCCAATCAGCGGCCGTCCGCGCGTTACCGCTGTGGCCAGTCAGCGGCCGGCCCCGCCCAGAGCCGGGCTGTGTCCTGCGCGCGCGGTTCCGCCCGCAGCGCTGGGGGCGGGGCTAGTCCGCGGCAGTTTCCGGGTCGCCGGAGGCCTTCTGCTGTAAGCGGCACCGGGACTGTTGAAGCCGGATCAGCGCCGCCGCCATGAACCGCTTCTTCGGCAAAGCGAAGCCCAAGGCGCCTCCGCCCAGCCTCACCGACTGCATCGGAACGGTGAGCGCCCGGCCGGCCCGCGCCATGGGGCCCGAGAGCGAGCGCGACCGACGCCGCGGCATTAACAGTGTCGGCAGGGCGCTCGCGGGCCTGGGCCTGGGCCTGGGCCTGCTAGTATGGGTGTGGGCGTGAGACAGGGCCGTACACAGCATCTGTGTGTGTGTATGAACAGTCAGAGGTATCTGCCTGCGTCTGCGAGTGCCCCGTGTCCCCTGTCGTTGGGAATTCTTTCTTAAACTGAATGTGAATTCCTGTCGGAGAGCCAGGAATAGTGTGGCCAGCAGGACAAGAGTCGTAATTCTCCCCCTGTACTAGCCACTGGTGAAGCCTCCCTTCGAGTACTGGGGGCAGTTGTGGGCCACTCACTTCAAGAAAGACATTTGAGGGGAGCAACGAGGTGGTGGAAGGGACTGGAGGGTAAGGCTAATGAGGAGAGGCTGAGGGGGCTGGGGATGTTTAGCTTGGAGAAGAGGAAACTCAGGAAGGACCTCCTCCCTCTTGACAACTTCCTGAAGGGAGGCTGTAGTCGGGTGGGGGTCAGGCTATTCTGCCAGGCAGCTAGTGTCACCACGAGAGGGCAGGGCCTGAAGCTGTCCCAGGGGAGGGTTGGGTTGGATGTTAGGAAGCCTGTCCTCACAGAAAGGGTGATCAGACCCTGGAATGGGCTTCCCAGGGCAGTGGTGGAGTCCCTATCACCGTGGCAGGTGTTTAGGGACACCCTGGCTGTGGCCCTTAGTGATGTGGTCCGGCCAATATGGTGATGTCAGGTCATGGGTTGGGCTGGATGAGCTCAGAGGGCTTTTCCAGCATCTGTCATTCTGTGTGGAATATTGTAAAACTTCCACTATTCCTTTAGCTTGTCACATCCAACAGTTTGGAAACATTTTACCTGTGTTTTCTTTTAGCTCCCTCTCTGTGCCTTCCTTGCTTACCTCCACTTTGCATGAAGTAGTAGTTTGGGTTTTTTATCCTTGCTGGCTGAGGTCAGTCAAATGTCACAAAGCTGTCCAGAAGACTGCTAGGAGAAATGAGGCTTCAGGAACTGTGGCATGCATACTGTTTTTATTTTCATTTCCTTGAGGAAACACTCAAAATCTATGCTTTTTCAGAGTACTAAGTAGGAAACATAGGAACAAAAGGCTAGTAGTGACAACAACAATGTTAAAATTCAGCAATGTATGTGATACTGTTTTTTTTTTAAATGAAAATAAACTGCAGTTCTACTTAACATAGGGATTTGGAACATTGCAGTCTTTTTCTGTGAATGTCAGCAAGCAGCTCTTCATGTCCTAATACACAATCTAGTTTTGTACTGGATAAATTAGTTCCATCCTTCTCTCCTTTGTCCATGGTAGTTTTAGAACCTGAGGTCCTGTGTAATGTAGGTAATCAATATAGGAGGGTCTGTCTGCCTTTCCTACTGGCACTACCTGAAAGATTCATTATATAAATGAACTAAACTCCTGATTTTTCCCCTCCAGAGGATGCTGACCTCAAAGATGCATTTAGCTGACAAAGATCTTGAGATGGTGGTACACTTTGAACCTACGAAACTTTTCAGATGACAAGTACTTGGCATAATGAAAAGCTTCATAGCTTCTTTCAATGTCTGCTGTGTCCAGGCACTTCAGTGTCTTGTGTGGAATGTTTGTATCACATGTTCTGCTCAGGGTGCCATTGGCAAGTGCGTGTTGCTGTTACAAAGCAGAGATGTGAAAGGATCATTGAGACCCCAAAATCAGCATGATTATACATGTTTAGCCACACTGTCAGCATTCCCTGTTGTGAGTTTGCACTGACTGGTGTTATGCTGCAGTTGGAATGTTAGTATGTTCTAGTCTCTAGAGAGGCTTCTTGGAATGAGAAGTTAATGAGCTTCAGTTCGTTGTTTCCCTAGAAATGCTGTGATAGTTGCTTCATGCTGTCTTTGGTTCTTTATGCATTGATGTGTGCTATTAAATGGTCTGTACCCATTCTTGGTGATGTAATTACCATCTGGAACCATCTTATGCGGAAGGGTTAAAATATTTCCATGCTGGCAGCTCTGTGATACGCTTTTCACTAGGTCTGTTAGGGTTGACTGGGCTTACTGAGCTGTGCAGCTACTCTTGGGATGTGCAGCAAAGGTCCAGTAAGAATTCAGAGTAGTTACCAAGTGGAACTGCTGTGTCCTGGCTCCTTTTGTGGGTAGTGATGAGAAAAGTGTCTCTCTGACAAAGAAGTTGGTTAAATGATTAAGTTTGGCTGTCTTAGATGTAACCAGTACTCCAGCTATCTTCCTGAAGGATTAATGTTGTCTGCCCACCAAAAATAAACCTCTTAACTTTGCTGAACACATTCCTCCTGTCCCAATTGTATTGCCTACTTATCTTCCACCACCATACCTTACAGTTTTTCTTCTGCTCCAGTTTAGCTCTACATTGCCGGAAATGCCTGAAGAAGAGACTGTAACGTCACTGGGTTGTCAAGAGAGTTATGAGAACATGTTTCCTGTAACCTCAGAATGCTGCTTGTGCTCCTTGTTTCACTTGATTCTGGTTTTGGATTTTCTAGAACTTCATAAGCTGTTTAAAACATCAGTGATTGAATTAAAAATGCCACTAGAGGCATAATAAACTTCAGGCTGTTCCTTTTATTCACTAACACCTGAATAAAACCTTACAGTGTGTTGCTTTGTCTCTTTTCCCTGCTGCTTTTTGAAGGTGGACAGCAGAGCTGAGTCAATTGACAAGAAGATTTCCAGGCTTGATGCAGAACTAGTGAAGTACAAAGATCAAATGAAGAAGATGAGAGAAGGGCCTGCAAAGGTAAGAATCTTCTGCGAGGTTGAGGCATGCAAGAATGTGACTTACACCTCTTGTCATACAGTGGGGTGATAGAACTGGTTCACCAGGTTCTTAAAATTGCATCTTGTCCTACTGATGATACACAAGTCCTGCAGGATGATTTGTACTCTGAAGCACCTCTCAGACATCCGTCTTTGTTTTCGTTGGGTTTTATTTCTTCCAGTACTGCAGCTCCTCAGTTAGAAGTAACTTGCTTCCTTTCTTCCCTCTGTTACCTGAAATAAGTCTGGCAGAGAAGCCATTTTGTTCACCAGCTATAAAAAGGTGTGCACTGTGCACAAAGAGAGCAGGAGAGCATGGCTTTGAGAGGGGATGTCAACGTACAGCATAAACAGTATTGGTACTTTTTGCAGTATGATTTGATGGTGCCCATGAAAATGTGTTGAGATGTTTCTGATAGATCTAAGTATGATTTGGCTTAGGAAAAAAAAACAACAAAGAGTTAAAAAGCCAGAAAATCAGGAGGTGTTTTCTATTACAGCCTCTACATAGAAGCCTGTTCACTTCATCATTACTGCAGGACAAGTGCTGAGTGTGTGAAAATCCTCACTGGTCATTGAGGAGTCTTGGAGAACTTAAATGCTGTATGTTAGATCTGAACAGTGTAATCGTGGATGCAGTTGGATGTTTTTCCTAACGTAACAATGTTGTGTTTTTCAGAATACAGTAAAGCAGAAAGCACTGAGAGTTCTAAAGCAGAAGCGAATGTAAGTTGAAACCTTTCTCAGTTGGGGATTAATGAAAGTGTGTTTTCTTTCAGGGGGGTTGCACACTCTCATTTGTCTATCCAGTACTCTCTTTTCTGAGCTGTCTTTAAACAAAAATGCTGAACCAGCTAACCAGCCTGTCAGAAGCATCTTGCAGATATTGTGTCAGCATATCGGTCTTGATTTGTATGTGACTATGTAATTGTGGAAGCTGACCTAAAGCTGTCTTTGGTTCCTAAACCTTCTGAGAGAGCCTCAATTTTCTATTTGTAATTGATAACAGAAAAATAGTGTATTGTGTAATCCACTGTACTGGACCCTTTCCTGTAGACACCCTTTAGCACTTGAGCATGTGGAAAGCAGGTAATTGTGCTTAGGCAAAGGAACCTCACAGAATGGACAGTGTAGATGATCCAGTGGTCTGGTGTCTAGTCTGGTATACTGTCTGGAAAATCATCCAGCAACAAACAAAGGAAACAATGTCAGAACATGGTAAGAGTCCAGGGGTTCAGCTGCTGTTTGAGCCAAAGCTGTGGCCTGGATTTCATATATCTCAGATCAGCTGTGTGTACCTCTACAGACTTGCTCCATTACCTAAGTATTTGTGAACTTGTACTGTCCAAAACATCCTGTGGTAAGGAATGGAATAGTTGAGTTAGCTGTTGTGAGAAGTACTCCCTGGTTTTGGATGGTGTTTGTTGGTTGATTGGTTGTTTTACTTTGCTGTCTGCTGGACTTACTTGATAGTTGTCCCCCTGGTGACAGTCACTGGGCCCCTCATAACAGGCTGTCATCAAATCCCTCAGTCATCTCTATTCTGTCTTGTCAGGCAGCAAGATACATAGTCATTCCTTGTTCAGAAGCTGGTTTTAATTGGATCATTCTTGTCATTCAGATCTCTTGCTTTAGATGTTTGAAAAAGGACTCACTGATTGTTTTTATGTTTTAATGTTTATGTTTAACTTGACATACTTTCAATTCTTGATTGGACACAAGTTTAGCTTTGAGAAGGATGAGTCTTTGATTTTTAAAGTCTCCATTTTCTCTTTTGGTTAGCCTTTACAGTTTTCTTTTGCTCTTTTATCCTCTGGCTGCTCCCTGCCCTGCAGAGCTCTAGTGCAGAGCAGCTGTGGTGTGGATAACCTGCATCTCTTCCATTCCACAATGGTGTGCATCTCAAGCTTATATTCATCACAACTTTAGCTGTATTCTCGCCGACTATGCAAGCCTATAAAAATATAGTATTGCTGTCAGTTCAAACAGCAGCTTCATTCAGAACAGTGTTGGCAGTGTTAAATACACAGAAATGCACAATAGCCAGGTTATTCTGAGGCTGTTTATTCTGCAGTTGTTTACAAAATTTGTTCCTGTCTGTCACCAGTTTTTCAATTTTAAAAAAGATGAATTTTTTGTGTAATAAATAGTGTGGTGTTTTAAAACCATTGTTTTTAACAGGTACGAACAACAGAGGGATAATCTGTCACAGCAGTCCTTCAATATGGAACAAGCCAATTACACCATTCAGGCACTGAAAGATACAAAGACAACGGTACTGGTGTATTGTCTCTCATTGTACCACTATATTCTCTAACATTTGTTTACATATATATTAGATAGATACCATCATATTGCATGTTGTTTGACTGTTCTAGGTTGATGCAATGAAACTGGGGGTGAAAGAAATGAAGAAAGCTTACAAGCAAGTCAAAATTGATCAAATTGAGGTGAGCTCCTAATAGTTTAAATTATAAAAGAACAGAAACACTGTATTGACATAGTGACCAGGGACTGAGTCACTGAAAGCTATGTGACTGGTTTAGTTAACAACAGTTTGCTTCCCTTTTTTATGGGACCACCATCATAATTACAACAGTTTGCCTCCCTTTTTTATGGGGCTACCATTATAATTCCTTCCCGATTTCTGCGGTACTGCACAATCAGGTATTTGCTTTACCACGCTGATGACTATGTCCTTGCTAGACTGTTCTTTAATCTCTCCCATTCTTTCCTTTGCACTTCAGCATAAATATTGTTGAGTACATCCTGCTATGGCTTTTTTGTCCTTTCCATACCTGCCCCCACCAACCCCACTCACAGTAGCCACATGCCAATTACTCTTTTGCTCCTGTAGTTCAGTGTAGTGCCTGATTTAAACAACACAAAACCCAAACTAACCAACCAAACCTCTCTCACTAAAACCCTGCCAAGCAAAACATTTCAAATGGGGTGCAGAGCCTGGCCCCTTAGGATCTCTCACCATCATTTGAAGTAAGCTGTCTTTCCTGTGCTGTTCTTATGTATGGCCGGCCTGCATTGTAAACCTTCCAGCAAGTACTGTGTCCTTACTGTACCCAAGTACAGAGCCAAAAGGTATACTCAAGTGTCTTGTAAGTTTTGCTGCAGCACTACTTGGATTAGTGCTTCCTCTTCAGAGTTTAGATTTCATACTTTCCTGCTCTTCAAGCTAATGCTGGACTTTGGGTAGTTTATCAGAGATTTTCAGTTTACCCTGAGGAGTACTTCAAACCATTGTTCAAAACTCTTGTTTCAAGTCTCCTCTTTTTCTACCTCCTACATTTATTATATTTTTAATAGTAATTAAAGCCACACTGTAGTACTGAATACTTGTGTGTTGATCAAAAATGGTTTCTGCGTTACAAGATTTGAGTGCCTTGTATATTTGAGTTATTAAACTCAAATAAACTTTATATGAGCTCTGTCTGAGAAATTCTGACCATTAAATAAGTTTCTTAAATTGATTCTTGTTTCAGGACATACAAGATCAATTGGAGGATATGATGGAAGAAGCGAATGAAGTCCAGGAGGCACTGAGTCGTAGCTATGGAACTCCTGAGATTGATGAAGATGACTTGGAAGCAGGTGAGAAGGTGGAGGACAGAATGTAGAAACCAGCATACAGTCATACACATAGATACAGAAATAATTAGGGGTTTGAAAGGACTTCCAGGGATCATAGAGTTCAACCCCTCTGCTTGAGCAGGGTCATAGAACCTAAGACATGTCACACAGGAACACATCCAGACAGGTCTGGGAAGTCTGCAGAGAAGTAGACTCTGATAAAGTGCTCTTTAGTCTCATCAGTCAAACACAAAGTGTGTGTGTGTGTGGGGGGGGAAAGACCTTTAGTCACTGTATTTAAAGCTGCATTTCCTTGAGGAGAAGTACAGTAATTTGAACAAACATCAGATTCACTGATGGAATACTTACGGTGAAGGAAAGCAGGGTCTCTGGTTTGTGTGTATCTGTTCCAAATGATTAAGCGCTGCAAAGCAAATTTGAATGTAAGCGTTCAGTGTGAACTCTCTTCCTCTGCAAGAGAGAATTTTCTTTGGCAAAAGGAATTCCATGTGTGATTTTTTTTCAACCATTTTTCTATCATTCCCTTTCAGAACTGGATGCATTAGGTGATGAGCTTTTAGCTGATGAAGACAATTCCTATTTAGATGAAGCTGCATCTGCTCCAGCAATCCCAGAGGTCACTCCTACTGACATGAAAAATAAAGTGAGTCCTTTGCTTACAGAAAGGTTTTGTTTCAGTTTTGTTGTTGTTTGGGATTAATCATATTTTCCTGGGTTGCTTTATGTTTTAAATTCTTAATGTTCTGATCAAAACCTGTTTGCCTGTGTCTTTGGTGTTGTGTATGAGAGAATGCAGTGTGCTGAATACTTGTTAAAATATAACAAAGAGCTAAAATGGCATTTTGTGTCTCACATCTAGCATAGGCAGACTGAAGGCAGCATTCAGGTGTGCTCTTACTGCTCGTCTTATAGCTTAAGGCTTTTGTTAAAAAGCTAACGGTGTTTTCTATATGCTTGCTTTGGGATCTTTCATGCAGCTCTTGGTTTGCTCCTGGCTTTCACACTGTGACAACTGCAGATCTACCACTGTATGGAATTTGTAAGGAAACTGAAAGGCTTTGATAGTGGGTTGTTGTTAACTTGTTGCTTCTCATTGACTGTTCCAGGATGGTGTACTGGTGGATGAATTTGGATTGCCGAAGATCCCTGCAACATAAGTGTTTGGAAACCACAAAGGATGTAATGAACTACACTTTATAAATCAAATTAAGATAGTTCTTTTTGTTTTTTTTCTCCAAAGTTCCTGGAGAACTTGTCCTTCAAGTATAACCTTAATAGCACTACATCCTAGAGTACAGTGTAACTGGCTGCTAGTGCACCTTCTTTGGAGAAAATTGTTCTACTACTGACTTTTCTACCAGTCGAACATTGGGTACAGTTCCCGTCCATGGAAGAAGTTGGTCTAGTGGGTTTTGTTTTCTTTGTGGTATGTGAAGAGTCCTGGTGGCTGTGGGTAGCTGAGCTTTATTTTGTCTTTGTGTTCTTTCTCTTTCTTGAAAATAGCACTGTACATTGCTGCTCACTCTCTGTAAAACAGCTCCCTTACTACCGCGCTAATTTGATAAAAGAACTGAAAGAAATTTCTAATCCACTGCCGTTTTGAGACTTGCCATTGCACTTGTAACCACCTCGAGAGCTGTAATGAACAGCGCTGTCGCTGGCTGCGTGTGCTGTGGGACATAAAACCTGGTCATGAGCCGAGCCGGCACTGTGGTCTGCCTGCCTGGTAATTCACTTGCCCTTTATCTGTCTGGTGTCACCCACCGAGTGCTGGGCTCGGGGGTGCTGTCATCACGCTGTGGGTTTGGGGGGCTCTGCGGAGGGCCCGGTCACCCCGTTTCCTACCGACTGCGGGCGCAGCCCCGCTCTTTCCGGTGAGGGTGGGGCCCGGCGCGGAAGTGACGCGAGCCCAGGTCCCTGTGGCGGGTGAGATGGCGGCGCTCGGAGTCCCAGTGACCGTCACCGTCACTTACAGTAAGAGCCCCGCGGGCAGGGTGCGCCTCCCCTAGGCTGGCCCTGTTACCGGACGGCAGGACTGCGGCGGCTCCTGCCAGGCCCGACCCCCGGGGGAGCGGGGCGGAGCGGGTCTGTCGGTGGCAGCCGGGGAGGCGGCAACAGCGTGGTGGCGGACCGGCCTGCCGCTGAACCTGGGCTTGGTACCGGCAGCTGCCACATCGAGGGTCGCTGAGCGGGCAGAAGGGAAAAGGAATCGGGTTTTCCTTATCTCCGGGGGTAGACCTGCTGTGGAATGGCGGCGGGAGCAGTGCGCAAGACTGTTGCTGGCGGAGAGCACAGGGCAGCAGGCTCTCGGCAGCGATTTCCATCTGGGTGAAAGGCATCGCTGGAGCCAGCATCGGGTGCTAAAAGCAGCTCCTCTCCGCCGGGCTCTCTTGTTCGTTGAGTTCGCAGTTAGTGAGATGCAGGATCGCAGCAGAAAGTGGTTTCTGCAGCACGTAAACCTTGATGAAATGGGCAATTCAAAGGCCAGCTCACATGATTCAGTTTTTTACCTTGGGAAGAAGAACGGACGACAGAAGAAGGTGGAAGGGAAGATGTGGTTAAGCCTGCAAATAAAGTTACTGAGGACAGAATGATTTGGGCACCTATCCTGGTTTAGATTATTTTGTGCAGGTTTGGATTTCTCAGGGTCTTTAAAACAGCAGAAATCTGAGGAGTCTATTATAGTGGAAAAAAAATCAGGTTTTATTAACGGAGAGTAAAGAAAGGGTCAGGGGATAAGTGAGGAAAAACCCTGCAGACTGGTGATAAAGCCCGGTCTCTGCTGATCACAAAAACATCACAGCTGCTGCCAAGCTTTTTCCTCGTACTTTTCTCCACCTGATAAGAAAAAGCCACCGCTGCAGCCCTCCTCCCAGCCCACGGCCAAGAGAAAGCAAGGAAAACAGAGAGAGGTGGAAGATGGAATATCTTTTGCCAGGGCTGAATGAGCAAACTAGAGCAGCTGCTCCTTACCAAGCTGGAAGCCCAAAGATGAGGCTTTTGGTGTGTCATGCATTATTATTGTGTCAGGGAGATGTCACATGTAAAAAAGGTCAGGGGTCAACCCACAACAGTACCTCAGTATGAGAAGGTCACTGGGCTGCTGGATTGGGTCCAAAGAAGGGCAGTGGTCTCATGTTGCGCCACGGGGGACTTTAGGTTGGATGGTAACAAAACCTTCACTGAAAGTGTTATCAGGCCTTGGAACAGGCTGCTCAGCGAGGGGGTTCACTTGCCATCGCTGGATTTCAAAAGGTCTGGAGCTCAGGGACAGGGTTTAGCGGTGGCCGTGGGACAGTTGGGTTCATGGATGATCTTGAGGGTCTTTTCCAGTTTTGTTACTAAGACATCAGATTACTTTAGTAACAAAACTTGTTAATCTTTTAGGGGTTGTGTTAAAAGCACTGAATCAAGAATTGAGATGCTGTTGGTGACATTGTTTCCACCTTTGGAGCTTCTTGGTATCTGCTTGCTTAGTTGTGTTTTCAACTCTTCCATTAGTTTGTGAAGATGTTTCCTTTATTGCCTGACAGTTTGATCTAAGAGTCTTTGCTGAGAAACTTTGTGGAATAATCTTTGAATCTTCATGATTCATCTGCTCATTGGCGTCTATATGGAGCTTCATTCCATCCAAGGTGTTTTCATCTGCAGAGATGGCAGTAACATCACATTACCATGTATGTAACTCCAGCCATTCACTTTTTGCCAGTGGTGTTCTTTCTCTGAGAACATTTTTGTTTTCCCAGTGTTCTTACACAATAATCACTTTGCCATTACTGAATAGCAGGTAGAAGGCACTGCTCATCTTGTGCTTCAGCTGTCTGATCTGTAAGTATGGCACTGGCTTAGTGCCAAGCACAGTTCTTCAGTAAAGATTTTGTAAGCATCAGGAAAGGTACATCTTAAGAAAGATAGCCCATATGTCTCACATGATAACCTGGAAGAAACTGCATTGACTTGTTTTTTTAAATGTATTTAGGCTTTAAAAAAATGATGTTGGAATTTTACAGTAGTGGTTTCTTGAAATGACTGTTGTCCTTCACTGATAAGCTCCTACGCCAGTTGTAATCCACGTGGTATTTTTCATATCTATTTCAGTCTATAGTAAATGTACAGTAAATCTGTTGTACTGTGCACCCAAAGTGATACTAGTAATTACTCAGAATTTGTAATGAGGCTGTTGCTATTGCTAGGCAAACTTCAGCTACTCTTCTTCCCATTTGCTGTTTGTTTGGATTTCTTCTCTCCACTGATGGCAGGTACAACCTTTGCATAAAGCAGTTGTATATATGAAACCTATGTGTTAAAATACATTGAGGTTAGTACCTAATTTTTACCTTTTTTTGGTTATTTTCAAAACATTGTGAGAAATGTCCATTTATGTGAAACAGAATCATAGAATCATAGAATGGTTTAGGCTGGAAGGGACCTCAGAGCTCACCCAGTCCCAATTCCCTGCCATTGGCAGCAACACCCCTCG
>VZRI01003367.1:119650-160491 GCA_013397515.1 Upupa epops
CCTCATGGTGAAGAACTTGTCCCCAATATTTACTCAACCCTCTTTCAGTTTAAGGCCATTGCTCCTTGCCCTATCACTAGAGTCCCTTGTAAAAAGCCCTTTAGCTTTCTGTCGCCCCTTCAGGTACTGTAAAGGTGCTATTAGATCTCCCTGAAGCCTACTCTTTAAAGTAAACAGCCCCAGCTTTCTTAGCTTATCTTTGTAGCAGAGGTGCTCCAGCCCCCCTGATCATCTTCATGGCCTTCTGTGGACCTGCTCCAGCAGATCCAAATCCATTTTGTACTGTGGGCTCCAGAACTGGATGCAGTAGTCCAAGTGGGCCCTCACCAGAGTAGAGTAGATGGGGAGAACAATCTCCATTGATTTGAAATGATCATGCTCTCAGATATCTCAGGAAGAGTTTGTTTAATCTGATTTTTGAATTTCAAACTGGTTTGAAATGAGAAATATTGTTGGAGTTTGCAAGTTTTTGAAGTCATGGTGTCATGTCCTGTGACTCTGGGAAGCTGGAACATTTTTAAACTGATTTTTCTAGCACTCTTCTTCATATGAGATTTGTGCATTTGAAATTAGTGTCAGGAAGAGGTTTTCATTCAGCTGTTTGTTAAGGAGTTCTTTCTTCCTATGAAGTCAAAGGGCCTGTCTCCATTGCCCTTGCAGCCAGTAGTGGCTGATTCCTCTGGGTACTTTTAGGATTGACAGGCCTTCAGTGTGTGGGGGCAGAGGTCTATAGAAAGGGTCTGTTGCAAAGCAGAGATTAATAAACATAGTCCTGTTTTTTTCCTCTAAGAACTTCCTGCTGTTTGCATGGCAGTACTCTAACGGAGTCTGATTAAGCTGTGATGTAAGTGGAAGGTGACATACAGGCTGATACTCCCCAAGTCAGAAGAGCAGGGAGCAAAGAAATTAGAAAGACACGCTGTCTTTTCTGCCAAATTACTAATGATAGGACGAGGGGAAATGGCTTCAAGGTGCTTTGGGGGAGGTTTAGATTGGATCTTAGGAAGAAGTTCTTTGCTGAGAGTGGTTGGGTACTAGAACAGGCTGCCCAGAGAGGGAGTGGAGCCACTATCCCGGGAGGTGTTTAAAAAAAAGAGTAGCTAGGAGCACTTGAGGCCATGGTCTAGGGGTTAGGGAGATGTTGGGATAAGGGCTGGACTTGATGATCCTGGATATGCTTTCCAGCTATGAGGATTCTATACATTTTACTGTTAAGGCATCCTACTGTTAGAAAATGGAATAGATCAGGAAGGTGGGGGCTTTCATGCTGTAGCTTGTGGGAAGTCAATACCATATGCACACTTAAAAAGAGGTGAGGGATAATGTTTAAGATTACACTTGATCAGACTCTTCAGATTTTTAGAGTATGAAACTGAATTTTCAACTGAGTCAAGTTGTGTCAAGAGAAAGAAAACACTAGAGAATCCTTTGATTCTCTAGAACTGTCCATGAGAATCAATGATTGAAGAACTCTTTAAGGGTGACAAAACACTTGAATGGGCTGCCCAGGGAGGTTGTGGAGTCTCATTCTCTGGAGACTTTAAAACACAGCTAGATGTGTTCCTACGTGATCTGTCTTAGATTTTATGATCCTGCTCAAGCAGGGGGATTGAACACGATGACCACTGGAGGTCTGTTCCAACTCCTAATGATCTCTTTGTATGTAACTTTTTGTTTTGATGGAAGTAAATACTGCAAAGACATTCCCTGTAATATTTTCTAGGTAACAGTAAATATTTACTGTTACTCTGATTTTTGTTAGGTAATGAGAAACACAGTATTCGGGTTGCTTCTCAGCAAGAAGATGGTGAGCCTACTCTACAAGACATGGCTGTACTTATTGAGCAAGTCACCGGAGTTCCAGTTCCTTTTCAGAAACTGATATACAAAGGTAACTTATGCAGCCGTCACTGTTTCTTACAGATAACGTCCTTAATCTTGATCACTTTCAGGAGTCCATGTTTTGAATGTTCTCAGAATAATATTCTTGTGCTGCTAACTACATTGTACCTGACTTTCTCCCCCTGATTTTTCATTTAGGGAAATCTCTGAAAGAATTGGAACAGCCGTTGTCAGCACTTGGTGTTAAGAACGGCTGCAAAGTCATGTTGATTGGGAAAAGGGTGAGTGCTGCCTTTGGACCTTTGTTTTAATTTCACAGAATGTTAGGGATTGGAAGGAACCTTGAAAGATCGTCCAGTCCAATACCCCTGCCACAGCAGGATCTCCTGAATCTAGTCACACAGGAACATGTCCAGTGCCTCCAGAGATGAAGACCCCACAACCCCCCTGCACAGCCCCTTCTGGGGCTCTGTCACCCTCACTGGGAAGACATTTCTTCTCCTATTTATGTGGAACCTCCTGTTCCAGCTGACACCCACTGCCCCTTGTCCTATCATTGGATGACACTGAGCAGAGCCTGGCTCCTTCCTCCTGACACTGCCCTTTCCATATTGATCAACATTAATGAGGTCACCCCTCAGTCTCCTTTTTTCCAAGCTAAAGAGACACAGTTCATTCAGCTTTTCTTTATCAGGGAGATGCTCCACTGCCTTCATCACCTTTGTGGCTCTGTTCTGGTCTCTCTGAAGCAGTTGTGTGTCCTTCTGGAACTGAGGGGCCCAGAACTGGACACAGTATTCCAGAAGTGGTCTCACCACGGCAGAGTAGAGAGATTAGAGAGATTTCTTTTGTTGTTGTCATTTCTGTCAGTTGTTCAGCTGCTGAATGCAGAAACAGGTTATGGCATAAACCTGATCTTGGTTACCTACTCACAGCTTGAGTTCAGATAGAGTTCAGTTTCCTCTTGTACTGCAAATAATTGCAGTCTGCATGTTTCTGAAATTTCAGTATTGACTGCCTTCTGCCTTCCAGTATTGACAAGATTGTGCCTAATCTGTTGCTCCTGGGTGCTCATGAGCTGTGGGTACGCTGGTGACTGTATTTGCTTACTGTATTTTCCAGTTTCTTTAAAAAAACAACAGAGTCTTGTGGCTGATTTCTAGTGAAGTGACTTGTGGCTGCCTTTGCTGAGTGGAGGACAAGGCAATACCTTGTGTTATAAGTGGTACCTCTACTTCAAGAATGCTAAGCTAACCAAGAAAAAAAGGTTGTTCTTTTTCCCTTCAAATTAAACTAATCTGTTTCTATACAGTGCTGCTGTGACTGTATTTGTAATTAAGCTTTGGGAGACGTAAGCGAAAGGTATGAACATGTGAAAACTGCAGTGTAGTGCATTTTGGATCAGCAGAAGCCTTTAATGACTGTGTCACCACTGCTGCTGTGTTTTAGCTGCATAGCAGCTCTTATTTGTTCCATAGCTGTGACTTATGCTTTTGATTACACAGAATAGTCCGGAAGAAGAGGCTGAATTAAAGAAGTTAAAAGATTTGGAGAAGTCAGTGGAGCAAATAGCTAATAAGTTAGAGGAAGTTAATAAAGAGTTTACAGGTATACAGAAGGTATGACAAGTTTGTATTATTTTCTGTCTTTGGAAAACAGTTATGTAAATGTATGTGGGGTTTTAAAAAAACTTGCTTAAAGGTTTTGCTGGGTCAGTAATCATAGAATCATGGAATGACCAGGGTTGGCAAGGACCTTAAAGATCATTGAGTTCCAACCCCCCTGCATAGGCAGGGGTACCTTCACCAGATCAGGTTACTCAGTAGTGCTGCATCCAACCTGGCCTTAAGCACTTTCAGGGATGGGACAGCCCCTTCTTAATTGTCAGAGGGTCTTGTAAAATTCTGGGTGAATTTCAGATGCTGTTTATGAGTTTGCGAAATATAGATGTGGCATGGTTTGGAAAAAGGGAAGTATTGTTGTATAATGGACAAATTGTGTTCTTCTAGATCTCAAGAATATAAAGAATTCTCTCAAATTTCAGAGGAGAATGTTTGTTACTCATTGAATCATTTAAGTAAACCTGCCAGGTTTTATGTTTAGTGCTTCAAGGACTGCTAGAATACAGCTTGAGGTTGGGGTCCCTATCGTGTTTGAAACTGCAGGAACAGGAGATGTTTGCTGCTGCAGTGGATTAGCAGATTTTCTGTGTATGCTGTGAGTTATGGAGTAAACTTGTCTCCTTCCCTCTTTTTCCACTTCAGGGTTTTTTAGCAAAGGATCTCCAAGCAGAAGCATTAAAACAGCTGGATAAGAGGATAAAAGGAACTGCAGAGCAGTTCATGAAGATACTGGAACAGATTGATGCCATTGTGAGTAAATAACTACAGGGGGACATCACAGCCCAACAGAAACTTACTGTTAAGAACATGCGTTTTTTGTAACTTATTCGATGTTTTAAAATACTATAACATTGATTTGGGTTTTGATAATTAATTGGTTTGCTAATTGTTCTTTAGTATCCAACTCTTGACCCTGTGTGTCTCCAAACAACTACTTGGCAGCATCCATTTGTAAATGGTGACATCAATGCCTGTGTATGCATCCCCTTTCTACAGAAGAGCTTCATTTGGGGCAACAGCCTATTAAGACTTCATGAAATGGTTATCCTTTACCCAAGCTTTACTCTTTTAGTTTGTGTGGACAAGCATTCCTGTTAAACATCATCCTAATAGTAGAGGTCGGAGGGAAGAAAACCAACCAACCTAGGTACACTTTGTGTTCTGTCTCTTACAGGAACAAGGAGGTCCTGAAGATAGAATCATTTTCTGGTCAGGCATATGTGGACAATACTTTTATGTTACTGTTCTTCATGTGCAGTCACACTGACTGAGCAAGCAGGGCCTCTTCAATTTCCTATGTAGAGAGTTCTTTGATGAATAGATTTGTGGTGGGTGTAATACATTAATTCCAATATTCAGCTTTAACAACTTGGTTTTTTTATTTTACTGCAGAATCTGCCAGAAAATTTCAGTGATTGCAAACTGAAAAAGAAGGGCTTAGTCAAAAGGGTTCAGGTGAGTTTCTTGGGGGTTTATTTTTCCACTAGAGCTGGACACTTGCATAACGACTCTGTGAAAGTGAGGGTGGTTTGGAGCTGAGGTTTGTTCCAGTGTTCTTAGATTGGTATTTCTTGTGCCATCCTGTTTGAAAGGTATTTAACAGCTTTATAAAATGTCATACAGAAATGTTTGCAGTTCAAGCTGCTTTCAGGTTATGTTTATAGTTTATATTACTAGTTGGCTTTATGACTGCCTGATGATGTAAAATAATGCTGAAAACTTGTAAAGCAAGCAGGGTCGTTCCTCCTTTCCAGTGCTATGGTGGGCTGGAGTAATGCATGAGGCTTGGGCACAAGGATGCAGTCAGATGTTACACCTGCTGGACCTTGCAGGGAGTTCTTTAGAAAATTTAGCTGCTGTTGCAAGGTACCAGCTTCCCATGGACAGTAAATCCCTAAAGTAAAGCTTGTACACTTGTGCTAGGGAGTGGGGTTTTAGCGTTTTTTTGATTGTTTTGCCATTTTATGATGTTTCAATTCCTGTGTATTGTTTTCTTGGAGACCTTACACTGAAAGTTTGTTAATAAATCCTGGAATTCATCTTTACCCCTGCCGCAGTCAAACTTCCATAAATGAATGGTAAAGGTACTTGTACTGGTGGTTTTGTTTGTGTTACACTAACTAACTACAGTCACAGACTCCTGAGAGTACCTTATATTCATATATGGAATTGAAAGAGTTTCTTTTTTACCTTACTAAATATTTCCATTATTGTTTCCCAATTGTTAGAAGTAGACATCTGTTTAGAGGAAGCCCTGCCAAGTAAAAATGGGTTTTGTTATACCTTTAGGGACAAAGCACTTTGTATTCAGTTACTGAGGCAAGTTCAGATGATGCAAACCCAGACAAAGGTAGATCCTGGCATAGCTGTGTGGTACAGCCATCTGAGGATGTTCATGACTCTGTTTCTGTTGGCCTCTGGCTAAACATTATAATTTGCTATCTACAGTGACCTAAAAGGAGACTGTGGCAAGGCTGGTACTGGTCTCTTCTTCCAAATTACTAATGAAATGGTCTCAAGCTGCATCAGGGGAGGTTTAGATTGGATCTTAGGAAGAAGTTCTTTACTGAGAGACCATTTGGGTGCTGGAACAGGCTGCCCAGGGAGGTGATGGAGTCACCGTCCCTAAAGGTGTTCGAAAAATGAGTAGGTAGAGCACCTGAGGCCATGGTGTAGGGGTTAGGGAGATGTCGGGATGAGGGCTGGATTTGATGATCCTGGTCCTTTCCAGCCATCATGATTCCATGATCAAAACTGAACTGGATGGTGATTGTGTAGAGTTGTGTTGGCTACATGATGGAAACTGCTGGTTCCTTTCTTAGGAAGCATTGACCGTTGCTATAGTCACATCCCGCATAACATGTCTTTGTTTCTTATTCTCAGGTTTTTCTTGCCCAGTGTGATACCATTGAAGGCAATATTGGTCAAGAAATAGACAAGCTACGGTCAAAGAATTTGGCACTGGCAGAATGAGGCATTGCTCTATGTCATTAGGAAACATAATTGCTCTGTGAGCAAGAAGAAGAGTTTGCTCTTTGTTTTGGAGCACTTATTCAGCCTTTTTTTTTTAAGCCCAGTCTGTTAGACTGGTACCAGTCGATCTTTTCTTGCTGGTAGTCTTGTTTGCCGCTTGGTTAGACCTATTACTATGAAAAGAAAATCCTTCCTCAAGAATGGCAGAAACAATCTTTATTGTGAATTGCTGCGTATTTAGGGATGAATGTTTAGTTAACCAGGTGATAAAGTTTGCAGTGATGGGCAGATTGTCCATTATGTCCTGGAGTTGATGTAAAGCTCAGATCATAGAAGGTTTATAATCTTGCAAGTGCTCTAAGTTGTGATTTTAGGACTTCAGCTTGGCAAACTGAGGTGACATCTGGGAAAGGCAAATGTTCTGGTAGACAGTTCAGAGCAATAAATACCCTTACGCATTTGTATCAACGTAGTGTTTGTATGCTTTATAAATGTACTAAAGCTTGACTGTAAGGGACTTGTACCTGGTTTAGCCTTAAATTGTCATCATCAAGAGGATGTACTGTGACATGGATGGTACTTAATTTGGAGTGGTGCTTGAAGTTGTTACCAAGCTCCTTGAGACACACGGTTTTTACATCAATTTCTGATGTACTGTGTATTTTATAGATCGTTCTGATTGTTTGTGTTCCATCTTGAGTTAAACTGGAAAAGGAAGTGAAATTACTTGTGCTGCTCATATTCCAAGGGTCCCATTGAAACAAGGTATAATTAAGGAGCTATTTTGAAAAGGGGGGTTTTATACTTTTTCTCCTGATCTCACTGAATTGATAAAGCTATATTTACTGGAAAATTGTAGTGATTGTTTCTAGTCTGTTACTAGAATCAGTGAATTTTTATAACCTGTTGCGAAGAGACACTATTTTATTTTTGCAATGCCTTGGCTGAAGGTTATGACTGATTCTGGCACTCACGTACCTGCTATGCTTAGTCTTCTCTGTTAGATGAACAACCTAGCTGGTCAGTAGTGTAGGTCACGTGCAGGTGTTAGTGCGACTGGTTCTCCATCTCTGGAGACATCCAAAACCTGCCTGGTCACGTTCTTTTGCGATCTGCTCTAGCAGAGACTGTCCTAGCAGCGGGTTTGGACTAGATAACCTCCAGTGGTCCCTTCCAGCCCCTACCATTTGATGATTCTGTGGTAGGGTGCCTGTTTCTGTGGAGTTAAAAAAGGCTGTTTTGTCTCAGAGAGTCAGACTGAGGATGTTGAGCAGTGGCCCTTATGTAGTCAGCTATTAGCTGTACATGACTGTTCTAAGATTAGGCGATAAAAAGAGGAGATGTGTGTAATGTCACCTCTAATCCGTTCTAAAATTTCAGCAATACCTGAAGTGTTCTTGTTAAAGTGTTGTGACTCTTGGAGGAACATTTCTTAACTGAACAATGCCATCAGACAAATTGAGTGGTAGCCCTATATTTGAAAGAGTCACTTTTCTTCCAGAAATGTTTTTTGGCAGAACCAGCATTGCAGTTGTGTTATTTTTGACTGTTAACCAGCTTCTTCAAGGCTGTATTTTCACTGTATGTAACTTTTCTTACCATGCGTGCTCAGCGTCTGTTGAGGATTTTAAGACTAAACTCTAGGAATCTTGTCTATCATGTTAAGAAATTGGATGTGACTATTTTTTCCTAGGCTGCTGCTCTGTCATGCTGCGTTTTCCCAGCACTTTAAGGTGATCAAGAAGAGTTGGTTGTAGCCATTTTTGTGAAGCCCCACCTAGCTTGGTGCTGCTCATGGGCCACATTCTGATGACAAATCTCCAGCAACACTGTTGCCTAATTCAGGGAATTCAGAATTATCCACTTTCCTGAGATGGAAGGGATCCTCACCCTCTCAAATGTAAGTCCTCTAGTGCAGTGAATTTTAATAAGTGCTTGTATAATAAGCAGAGTACCCTCCTGCGCCCATGAAGAGAACTAGGAGCTAGGGCTCTTGTCAGTTTCTGCTCCTCCTTGGTATTTTTCTACCTTGGGCAACAACACTAAGGATATAGGCAGGCTTGTATCAGACAGCACTCCTTCCCAGAAACTGCTGCTCTTTGAGATGCGCTTGTGTTAGTACCTCCTCAGCCTCTCTCAGAGCCAGGTGGATTAACTTGAAGATATTTTATAGTAGATATTCTGATAACCTGGAACTTTGGGGCAAAGTGATGATGAGCCAATCCCACCAGCACATCTGGATTCAGCAAAGACTGGGTGTCCTAAGCTGAAGTTACCCTACAGTAGTAATTGCCAGTGCCAGTCTATGATTTCTAGGACAAAAGAATGTGTATGCAGACAAACCTGCGCAGCACACAATGTTTTGTCTTCCAAATATAAAAGATTTGTTTTGGAGAATGGAAGATTTTATTTACTTTTATAAGACCTTCTAGAGTGGACTGATTTTTATACTTTGTTTTGAAAAAGCAGTCACACACTTAATTTTTTGCAGAATAGCCTTAAATTTCAGTAAAAGAAAACTCTGCTTTTGAAAAGTGCAGCAGACTACAGCTGTGGGAGGAAGGGTAAGGAAAGGGAGATTTAAAATGTTTGTAATGGTTAACAAAGGTTTCAATCAAGGTTAAGCAGTGTACTCACTGATTGTGTAGTCTGGGTGTACTGTGATGCCTGTGTGGCTACTGATTCATCTTCTCATCCTGACAGTCTGCCCTGATCATGTCAAAAGAAAACTTAGTCCCTTTTACCCTACTTGCACTTGCCTGCATCATCTTGCATCTGTGGTGTTGCTCTGTTTCCTCATCATGGATGTGCCATCCAGGTAAAATGTCACACCACACAGTTTATCTCTGGTGAAAATGGAATGACACACTTCCTTGCCCCATTTTCTCTTCTAACTCTTGTAAACTTACGTGAGATGAACCTAACCCACTGTTCAGGGAGCTGCAGAATCTGGAGCTGTGGGATGGCTTGCTCTTGGCACAGCATATGAAATACGTGGCTTGTAGTGGTGTCCTCTGTGGCCAGGTCCTTCTGAAGGCAAGTATCACTGTAAACCTGGAGTAACACTTCTTTGACTTTCAGTGGTCACTCATGGTTTGGAGTGGAGCATTTGACACCGTGAAAACTTGAGGCTAGAAGTTTTTTTAGTTAACTTATTTTATTGTACTACCATAAATGCAAGGGTAAAATAAAATATGGAAAGTTCTCTGCTGTGATACTCAATGAATTTTGGTGGGGAACTTGGTGTGCTTGGGTGACCAAGGCCAGTGGCATCCTGGCTTGTATCAGACATAGTGTATACAGCAGGAGTAAGGAAGTGATTGTCCCCCTGGACTCGGCACTTACAAGGCCATGCCTTGATTACTGGGTTTAGTTTTGGCCACTTCAGTACAAGAAGGATATTGGGCTGCTGGAGTGGGTCCAAAGAAGGGCAGTGAAACTGGGGAAGGACCTGGAGGGCAGGTCTGATGGGGGAGCACCTGAGGGAGCTGGGGCTGAATTAGTCTGGAGAAGAGGAGGCTAAGGGGTGGCCTTACTGCTGTCTACAACTGCCTGAAGGGAGGGTGTAGAGAAGCCTGGGTTGGTCTCTTCTCCCAGGAACCAAGTGACAGGACAAGAGGAAATGGTCTCACGTTGCACCAGGGGGAGTTTAGGTTGGATGTTCGCAAAACCTTCTCCACTGAACGCGTTATCAGGCCTTGGAACAGGCTGCCTAACGAGGGGGTTCAATCGCTATGGCTGGATGAGTTTCAAAATAGTTTTAAAAGCCTGGAGCTCAGGGACAGGGTTTAGCGGTGGCCGTGGGACAGCTGGGTTCACGGCTGAACTCGACGCTCTTGAAGGTCTTTTCCAACCCAAACAACTCCTAGGATTCTAGGCAAGGCTGCTCTGCAGGAAGGGCGGGTTCACGGGCGGGTCCACGTCGCTCCTCTGCTCTGACGGCATCTGTTTCTCCCCCGGCTGTCAGGGTTGGGGCCGGCTCTTCCGCCACCAACCCCTCCCCTGGCCCGGCCCCCGCCCTCACTAGGGAGGTCTCGCCCAGCCGTTGCGTGGCAACGCGGGGAGGTTCCTCCACTGTCTCGGCCCTGCTGCAGAAGATGGCGGCCGCAGCGACGGGCGGGGCGGGAGCGGGGCGGAAGCCGGTGCGGCAGGAGGAGCTGCGGCGCCTCATGCGGGAGAAGAAGCGGCAAAACGCGGGCAAAAAGCAGATAGATTCTCCCTTTGCCAAATATCCTCGTCCCGGGGCTTCCCGCGGGGGGAGGGCGAGAGGGCGGGAGCGGGCGGCGGTGCGGTGCGACCCTGCGCAGTGTGTTCCGCGTTCCTTAACGGAAGCTGCACGTACAACAGCCTGGGGCATTTGAGCTGCGGGCTCTGCAACGCGCCCGTGAAGAGCGAGCTGCTGTGGCAGACACACGTCCTGGGCAGGCAGCACCGGGAGGTGAGGGCCCTGCCGGGCCGGGCCGGGCCGGGCCGAGCCGAGAGGGCATGGGCGGGAGGGCATGGCCAGAGGGCGGGAGCAGCTATCCTGGGAGGGCGGGATAAGGGAGTTGGGGCTGTTCAGGCTGTAGAACAGAAGGCTCCAGGCAGACCTTATAGCAGCTTCGAGTCCCTGAAGGGGCTTCAAGAAAGTTGGAGAGGGGCTTTTTTACGGGGGGACTTTAGTGATAGGGCAGGGGGAACGGGCTCAAGCTCAAACAGAGCAGATTGGGATGAGGTTTGAGGCAGAAATTCCTTCCTGTGAAGTTGCTAAGATACTGTAACAGGTTGCTCGGGGAGGTTGTGGCTATGCCGTCCTTGGAAGAGTTGAAGGCCAGGTTGGATGGGGCTCTGGGCAACCTGTTCTGGTGAGAGCTGCAGTTTAGAAATTCCTGTTAGGGGCTCCTTCCTGAATTTTGTGTCTTGTTACAGAGGGTTGCAGAGTTAAAAGGTGCAAAGCAGGCAGCAGGTGGTTCAGCTGCTAGCACATCGTCTCATCCTGTCAAGCGAAAAAATGTTGACACAGAAAATACAGACTTAAAGAGAGCAAAAGGTGAGGAGAGAAAATTGCTGATCACGCCCCTGCAGCATCAAGCCCTTTCACATCTTGAATGTTTTTGGTTTTCTCTATGGAAGTGAGTGTGAATACACAAAAGTGTTACGTTAACTTCAGCCTGTTGCTGCTGAAAAGGGGAACAAGTCTGTCTTGCTCGTTGTGATTTCACTGAAAAATTTACACTGAACACTGTGCTTTACCTTGTAGTTTACCTTGTTTCCTTCTGGGTTATTGGGTTAAATTAAGTCATGGATCTGTGAGTCTGTCCCAGGCAGAAGCAGAAACAGTGTAAGTTAAACACAAGCCTGGGTTCAGAAGTGGTATTACTTCTTTTCAGTGGAATCAAGTCACTGATTTACATCAAACCTTTCGTGAAAGTTTATGCTAAAGGGAAAGAGCTGGGTTTTTTTTTCTCTTTGTGCTATCCAACACATGTTTTTATGGCAGTGTACATTGGTGAACTTCTGTTGGTGTAGTGGGTGTCTGTTTGAGAGACAAGTCTTGTGAAAGCATGGGTTGTAAGACATTATTCTTCGCTGTTAACAGGTTCAGATGGAAAGCCACGTGCATCTGCATCTGGGTAAGTAGATCCATTACATACAAGGCTTTTTGTAACTGTACCAGCTGCTGCATTGTTACCCTGTTCTTCATCTCCCTAGACAAAGGTAATGATTCAGAGCATTAGCAGATCACTGCTTCTGCTCATTTTCTAACGTGGGTGTATGTTCCTGAACATGGAGCATATTCTTCAGTGCAGTTGAGGAAATTGTGGCATTAATTTTGGAGCCTGGGATGAAATAGGAATTATTTTCCTGTTGCTGTCAAACTTTGAAGGATTAATATGTGGTGGTGGTACTACAGTTTACTAGAGTGAAAGTAACTGGATTAGGGTGCGCACTTTGATCTTTATTGCCAGCAAATTGCAAAAGAGATGGTAGGCAGATTGAAGCAAATTTTAAATGTGTGCTTCAGTGATATGTAGTTACAGAAACTGATGGCTGTCATCAGGAGATCTTTATGGAGATGTTTGTGTCACTTAATGTAAAGGCATAGCATACAATTGAACTCATAAATGTTGGAGTGTGTTTGTCTTCAAGGGGTTCATTTAAGCATCTTTCTGCCACTGAAGTTCTGGCCATCGTTGTGGGGTTGGTAGATGTCATACAAGATCTGCAAGTCTCCTGTACACACTTCTACACAGGATACATTTGTCTTGCATTGATATTATGTGCAGTTTGTCTTGACAGCGCCCAGAATAAGTAGTTATGCTACACATCGTAATTATCAAGGTTTACGTGACGTTAGATGAGTGGAATGGTTTGCAGCGTGTGTATGGGTAGAAATAACTGCGAATGCAGAAACAGCATGTTTCTGGAAACTTTAAATGAGAGCATTGTGTATGTGCTGCCTTCAGCCAGGGCTGATGTGGGCAGCTGTGCAGTTTAGGGTATCACACAGTGTCTCGAAGATTATTTTGCTCACAGGTGGAAGAAGTCTCAGATTCCAGTTTGAAATAGCCACATTGTGTATTCTCTACTAGGTTACCAGCAGATTTTTTTGATAAAATGGAGCAAGACGGTGCAAATGAACACGTTTTGAAGGGTCCAGGTCCCATTTTATTAACAGAGAATTACGGTGATGATGATGATGATGAAGAGGAGGATGAGCAAGATCAACCAAACAAATCTTCTGTTTTGTGTAAAACGGGAATTCCACCTCCAGCTCAAGAAGTAACAGCTAATTCTCTGCCTGCAGGTAATGCTGTCTGAAATAGCGATTCAGTAAAGAGCAGCTGTTTGATGCTGGACGGCTTTTAATGTCTATTTCTAACTCTTAACTGGCCAGCGTGTTTAATACTGGAAGTAGGGAAAGGAGATGGCTTGCTAGTTTGTTACTGTGTGGTATTTTCTCAGTGTTCCTACTGATTTTGTGTTCTAAGTGTTTGAGGTTCTCAAGTGAGATAATGGCTGGCAGCTCTTCCTTTGATTCAGTAAGATATTAATTGAACTTACTGTCAAAATTTTATGAAAAAGCTTGACCAGTTCTTTTGTTCATGGGCACCTGTCTCTTCTTACAGACTTCTTTGACAGCAAAACTACACCTGCTCCTATAGTTTCCCATTCAGGATCCATACAGAAGGCAGAGATACAGGAGAAGATAGTGGAAAGGTATGTAGGCCTGTCAAATACTAATGGATTTGGGAATTGCAAACAAAAACAAATAAATTGAAATAAGAATAAATAATATAGTTGACATGGAAATAGGTCCTCCTGGTAACCTGTATTTGGAATAGTTTGCATGTGTGTCAGCGTCTGGCGTAACTTCACACAGGCATGGCACAGGAATTGGGGCCATGGCATACAGTGATGTCTGTATTTGAAAATTTTGATGCATGGTTCTTTGGGAGCTTAATGTCAGTCATGTCTGTAGCAGTTTAATAACACCTGTTGGCTTCTGCAATAGAGTTTTGGCTCACTTGAGCATTTTTTTAAACAGTAGCTTTCAAAAGCAGAGACTGTGCTCTTAAAATGTGTGGATGCTCAGCACACTAGAAAGTATAGTTTAAGAAGCCTAAGCTATGGCTCTTGTTTTGGCAGCAAGATTCAAACCTTTCTGACCAGGTTTAAGACCAAACTAGAAAAGTCAGTTTTGATGACCGCAGGTAAAACTCAGGGTGTAAAATAACTTGCTCCGTTTCTAGGTCCTTTATAAAAGTTACAGAATTTATACTTGAGTATTCTTAACTCTGCAGTAAAATAGTTTGCAAAGCATTAACTTGGGGTAATACTGATTAAACATTTCAGGAAAGAAAACACTGCTGAAGCTTTGCCAGAAGGCTTCTTTGATGATCCTGAAGTGGATGCAAAAGTAAGTGACTGGCTCTTTTCTCATGCTGCTGGATTTACTTCTGCTGTTTGTAACGATATTCTGAGTTACAAGAATGCTTTTCCATGTATGCAGCCATGTCAGAAGATGACTGAGCTGTTTAGAATAGATTTATTTCAACTGGAAGTGATCTACAGTGATCACCTACTCCAGCTGCCTGGCAAATTCAGTGCTGACCAAAAGTTAAAGCCTGTTGTGAAGGGCAGTGTCCAAAGACCTCTTAAACACGGACAGGCTGGGGACATTGACCACTTCCCTAGGAAGCCTGTTCCAGTGTTTGACCACCCTGTCTGTGAAAAATGCTTCCTGATGTCCAACCTGAACCTCCCCTGGCACAGCTCTGACCCACACATTCTGTATTAACTAGAAAGCATGAAAAGGAATGGAGGCAGAACTTGTTACATTTTTGTTTGTGGTTCTTTTGGTTGTCAGAGAAAACCAAAGATAAGGTATTTGTTGCTTAAACTGCTGCGCTGAGATTTGGAGAATCCACTTGTTAATTTTACTCCTTTGAGGCACACAGGAAAAACAGTTCACCCGATTTGTACCTCCAGTTCTACTTTGGAATCGAGGACATGAAAATAGTTCTCCCATGTCCTTTGAGAAATCTTGTTGAAAACCGTTGAGGATTACTGTGTGACTGATGCTATACGTCCTGTTAGAATGAAAACATCGTGGTCTTCAGCCCTCTAGTGTTTTATCACTAGGGGTTTTTTTGATGCTTAGAAGGGTGATATGGTCATTCAGCCTGTTTTCTCAGAAAAAGAACACAACTGAAAATGTGAAGATGCTTCCTTGCGCTCATACAGTGTGAAATGATGACCAAAATAAACACTGATACTTAAAACACAAACTTTCTGAGTTTGCATACGATTCATGTGAGTGTTAGGAGTGTTAAACTTTTCAAATGCCTCGTTTCAGCTGTGAGTTAGGCAGCTTGTGCAAAACACAGGTGCCTCACAGGCAAAGAAGAACCTGCTTATATCTGTGAGGACACTGGTTAGTGATCTTTGTCCTGATTATTGCCTCAGCTAACAAAATTTACAAGTGGATACCTTTTCAGATAAGCTCTTCCCTGAATTAGTTGCATGTGCTCTTTCTAGTGAGCTCTTTCTTAGTTTAACTAACGTGCAGGAGTAGGACAATGTGATGTGCCTTCTGTTGAGATGGCAGAGGTGGTTTTCTGTTGGAATCATACACTAAATAATTATTTTTGGAATTAGCAATGTTTGGAGGGGAGATTTTGGGCTTGATCAACATTGGTTCTTTACGTCAGGAATTTATAAAGCATATACATTCTGGACTAGATAAATATTTCAAGGAAAAATAGTATTTTTAGTGTTTGAATTTATTGTAAGAAATACAAATAATTATGAATTACAAAAGACAACTACAATGCATAATAACACAGTACATACATACATGATAAATAACCACAGAACAGAAAAATGAGTGATGTCTACTGCCTCCCACTATATAGTGTGTTTGGAAGTTTCTAATAGGTTCTACAAACTGAAATCACACTACTGGATAGTGTATCATAATTCAGGAACAAAATGTACTAAACTGTTGTCTTTATCGTGGTGAGGACTCGTGTCACCAAAAAAGAGGAATGAAAAAAGGATAAATTAATGCAAAAGGATGGTGTAATGAGTGATTCTGTTCCAATTACTTTTTTCTCCTACCTCTATAATTTCTACCCAGTCCACAGCCAGGCATAATCTGTCATCTAAAATGTATGACATGTCACATCTTTCAGACTTGAACTGCGGACGTTTTAGTTGCACAGGTAGATTATCTTGCTTTTTGTCTCGTATTAAAAGCACAGTCTTGATTACCTTAGTTACAGATTTCAAATGCATTCTTACATCTACTGCTTTTCAATTGCCTTGGCTTAGTAATTAACACCATTTACCACAGAACAGACTTTGTATGATGTTAGGATTGGTACGTAGCTGTACTATTTTTTCTGTTAGTCAAGAAGATTAGGTTAGATTTGAAATGAAGTCAGACTATCTAAGGCCAGTCAAGCTAGTGACTGAAGCATTGGCTATTTACATTATGCCAGGGGGCAAATAATTCACTGCTTTTTGTCTTGTGAGATAGATCCTATGTACAACTGAACAGGCAGCTGACAGAAGCATTTAAAAGTTATCACCTGATACAGTGGAATTACAGACTGTCACATTAGCAGACTTTGTCACTGTTGTTAGTCCAAACATCTCTCACCATCCTTATAAGTCAGTTATTCTCTAGTGCTACATTTAAAGGATGTTGTTTTAATCACAGTTTAGAGTCATATTTTTCTTTCCAAACCATTGTGCAGCCGCACTCTCTTACTCATGTACATCACTTATGTCGGGTCAACATACTTCAGTTTATCTGATGGCACAGCATAATTTGCCCTCTTCCCTCAGGCGTTTTACAGTGCCCCCAGAGTCACTAGATGTAAACGGTTATCAAGTCCTTTTTTTCATGTTCCTTAGGTGCGAAAAGTTGATGCTCCAAAGGATCAGATGGACAAAGAATGGGATGAATTTCAGAAGGCAATGCGACAGGTCAACACAGTAAGTAATGGGAGCTATTTTTATTCATTCTAAGTACTGTACACAATAACAAAAACCGTTTCATGCAGCTCCGCAGAATGACTGACACCTGTATTTGTCAGCTTTTTGTTGCAACGCAGTGTGTGGTTAAATGCACTTTATAAATGAGCAAAGGGTTCCTTTATTTTCCACTTGAGGAAAATTAAAGTTGGAAGTAGTTTTGATCAGGAACAGGTCATCGATATTTTATCTAGTTACATTTGTTAAACTGCATTTAAATAAGATAGCCTAGACCTCAAATCTGTCCTGTATCCAAGCAGGACGTAACTGTGGGCTCTTTAAATTAGGTACATTAATATTATAGCCTTGAAAACTGGTTAACAAAATGCCACCTGCTTGTCATGTTCCTTTCAAAAAGCATCTGTGAAGTGTGGGTAACTCATGTTTAAATAGTTAATTTAAATGTACTGGAAAGGAACCCCACAAGTTGGGAAAGTGACAGAAAGATTCTGTGTGTGGGACACGTAAGTTTGCCAGTTTTTCTGTCCCTCTGTTTTGTCACTCGTTGGCATCGCATCGAAAGTCTTCCTGGAACAGGCTTTGATGTGCCCTTCTGGACAGTGTAAAAGTGTCACTGAAGATAACCTGGTGTTCTTCCCCTAGAGGTTTTGCTACTTTTTAATTGCAAAGAATTGCTGGTATGTCAGCTGCTAAGAAAAGTGGTGCAAGAACCCTGTATCATTGCTCATTTTAAAGCAGTCAGCACTACCAACAGAGCGAATGTTCATTCAAAAGCAGTGGTGGATACATTTTGCTAGCATTAGCCATTCAGATAATTCTTCAGCTTAGAAGGAATCTTCTCAGTTATGCGTGGACCATTGATTGCATAGCATCTCCCAGACATTCAGATTTGAGAAAGTATATGCTGAAAAAAATAACAGGTTAGAAACACTTCGGGATCTAGTGGGAATATTTAACCAATCCTTTCACTAAGCGTGTGTGACTAAGGCCCCAATGGCTGGGATACAGCTTCTGTTTCAACCTCAGACTTTGGATGGCTGGAGTTTGTGTATGCTCAGTTTCAAATAGCAGTGTACTGAAAAACTGGGAAGGGTAACCCCGAAGCAGCCAAACTACTTTCAGTTTTAAGAAAAAACATTTCTCTTAATGAGATCAGGTTTTCTCTGTATTTGCCTCCAGAGTCTTTTGGGAAGGTGGGAGTACACAAATAGGAGCTTGACATTGACCTGAGATAACGAGGAGGAAGGAGAGACACAGACATCAAAAGGAACAGCAGTGGGGTTCAGGATGAAGGAGAATTTTCTTAATGGTTTTCTGGTTTAGATTTCAGAAGCAATAGTGGCAGAAGAGGATGAGGAGGGACGACTAGATCGTCAGATTGGAGAGATTGATGAGCAGATGTAAGTAGATCAATCTTTTTCTCAAACTTTCTGTTCTCCAGCTTTAAGGAATCTCTATTTGAGTAGAGTGATAAAACACCTTTAATTTTAGCCACCTGTGGTAGTATATTTTATTTATCAGCCAAGCATCTGAAGACAGAGTCATTGTCTTTGCATAACAGTATCTCATAAAAACATGAATTTTTGTGCAAAGTGATGTCATTTTGCAAAGAGAGAATGGATGTGCTAGAGGCACTGACAGTACAGCAAGCAGGCAGGGGCAAAATAAGCAACAGGAGGCAAATTCTTTGAACAAGTTGTCCCACTTCACCCCAAACATCTGGGTTTCTCTGTGAGTTCTGATGGATGTAGAATTCACCTGAGCATCTTCTAAAAAGCAAGGTCTGGTAATTCTGCACTGCAATTAAAAGTTTCTATCCTGAAGATACCCTGTTCTGTGACCGACTCTTTGTTTCTAATCAAAGTTTGCTTAAAAGGTTTTTTTGATTGATGATCTTAATTGCATGAAATGAGGTGTTTTGTTTTGTTGAAAGGATAGATGCAGTGGTTGGATAAGTGTTAGTTTAACTGAAATACAGCTCAGTGAAAGACTATTGCCATTATGTAGCTTTACACATTAATTAAGAGACTTAAGAGTGATTATGGCAACAGCAGTGAATGAAAATTAAAAGATGAATTGTGATTTTAATGAACCTTGCAACAGAAAGATGATACTAAAATCTGAAACAACACTTAAAGCCATCTGGACAGATTTACATGCTACAGATAATCGGCATATGATAAAATTTGAGTTCTGGGCTCAGAGTGAGCTTTGGTAATACTACAGGAGTGTGTTTTAACAACACTTGTGTAATTTGGGACAAGGCTTAAGCTAAACCTGGCTGCCTTTGAGCACTCATTTTTCCCAGTGCCATAGGATTTGATAGTACATAGAGCCAAAATCCAATATCCAGATAGGTTTTTGAAGACTTTGTATCTTTGATTTCTGAGAGTACTGAAAAGCAGGCTATTTCAAATGATATTCAAAACTATAGTGGTAACACTCATTTTTTTCTTAGCCTCCACATTTTGTGCTGCCCGTCAGCAATCGTACTGCACGTATGCAAGGTGGGAAACAGGATCCTAAGAAGTGCTTTTTAGAAGTTACCGGTGGTGGTTAATGCAGTTGTTAAAATATTTGGATTAAATCATGTTGCTAGACAGTTGAGCACACCTTTCCTCTGGTTTGTTTCCGCTCGAATAACACCGAGAGCGTGCGCTAGCACAGGGGAAGGTTTTTTTTTTCAGTTGATGGGAAGGATGGGAAGCTATGAAGCTTTTTATATCCAAAGTTGGACAAGCAAAATCCATCACTGCAGAAAAGCCAGTCCATGTGGGAAGTGTTAACAGGTGGTTTTCTTTTCAACAGTGAATGCTATCGCCGCGTTGAGCTTTTGCGTAACCGCCAGGATCTGATGAAGGAGAAGTTAAAGGAAGTCATGAGGTTAAGGGCAACACAAGAGAAAGAGGAAGAGGCTGTTGGTAGTGAAGATGAAGAAGAATTACAGGATTTACTGTCTCAAGACTGGCGGGTGAAAGGGGCTTTATTGTAGTGTTTCTGCTACGTGATGAATATTGTGTAGTGTTGCCTTCGTTGTTGAAAGTGAGGCACTTTGGGTAAATATTTATTTAAGGAGGATTGTGCGATGCTAAAGAGCCAAGGGTATTACAACAACAATCTTTGTAGACCTACAGAGGTGTACTGCTTGCTGTAAAAACTATGTATTGCAAATGTTTCACCATATTGAATGCACCTTTCCTATTCAAAGCCTTGGTTTTCCACCAGAGAGTTATTTTAATAGGATTAGTAAGTAATTGAGGAATCTCTAACATTCTGGAAGCATTAGAAATATCTGGTAATTTTGAGGTTTGGGGATTTGTGTATAAAAGTAAAGGACTTTCAAAAGTGCTAGTGTGTTGAATTTTCCCAGGTTGGGGGGTTAGGGAAAGGAAAATACTATGCATTTATGTTATCTTTATATAATGCCCTTCCATCCATTACCCCAGCTTCCAATAAAACATGTACATATTTTTCAGGATCTGTTACAATTTGTGTTTGTAAGGATCAAGCTCTAAGATGCTGAGCTGCAGCTTCTGCACAGTGTGTTCTTCAAGAGCCAGAGGCAGTGCTGAGTGTTTTCTCTTCAGAGTATCTTGATTTGCTTAGTGCAGCCATAGTGTAGCATACCTCACATTACTTCAACAGAGGGATGAAGCCACAAGGGTTACACATTTGCATAACTACATGAAAGCATGACAGAATTCCAGAAAGGAAGGTACTGCACTGCATGCTGATAAGGCAAAATCATTTATCCTGGAAGTTGTCCTAAGCTATTACATGAGGCATGGAGAGCATCTCAGATTGATTTGTGTTCTGATAAACACAGATGACGTAAGGACTCAGGTCTGGGATGTGGAAAGCAGAACGAGCTTACCTGAGCTTTGGTAAGTGCGAGTTTTTAAATGAGGCATATGGCTTAACTTTTGCAAGTCTTAAAAGGTTTCAAATTTGATGAGGTCTCATGGAAATATATTACAAACATGTGGTTTGATTTCTATCAAAAACAAGAAAATTGTCAAGGAGCAGCTTAACGTTTTCCCTTTAAAAACCATTCTAGTTACAAAACAACTTAATGAGGTTTTAAAGGGAGAAAACAACCTTCCTTCTTATGAGACCATTGTGGATAGTCAATATGTTTGTTAACCAAGTAGTGAAGAGAAAATCTGAAGCTAGGTAGTTAATTTATCTGCCAGTTTCAGAAGAAAGACTTGATATAGTGGGCATCTTTTCTGTATTGAGATGTGTTTTTATCACTCTTGTTTTCCGTGATGCTTGGGTTCAGCTCTTTGAATTTATAAAGCTGTTAAAACTCAAGCAAAGGGCCTTGGCATTGTAGTGGATCATTCCTGCTGACATGTGCTGGCTTAGCACCACTGTGTTCCGGTCAATTTAATAACCATAAGCATAAGTAGCTATTACCACTAAAAGGTTTGATCTGACACTGCAGTATTACAGGGGTTAGTGCTGACTTTCGAGACAGCGATGTTTGGAAAGAATTGACGTAACAGAAGCGGAGAGTATTGAAACAAATAACAAATGTTTTGGCAAATTAGAGAAAGCTTAGCTGGGCCAAAACCAAAATAAAACTCCCTTCTATTGTGTGAAACATTTGAATGTCAATGGAAACATGTGAATATCGATGTGTAAGGTGCCTGTTATGCCCTAGTGAAAGTTCTGTCTCTCTAAAGAGAAGCTGACTAATGATAGGAAATGGCCTCAAGTTGCATCAGGGGAAGTTTAGATCGGATTTTGGAAGTTCGTTCTTCCTAAAAGAGTGGTTGGGCACTGGAAGAGGCTGCCCAGGGAGGTGCTGGAGTCACCGTTCCCAGAAGTGTTTAAAAAATGAGTAGTTAGAACACTGGAGGGCCATGGTCTAGGGGTTAGGAAGATGTTGGGATGAGGGCTGGACTCAGTGCTCCTGGATGTTCTTTCCAGCCCTGATGATCCTATGACTCTCAGCAGAGTGGGTGATACTGTATTGGCCAATTCATGGGTTTGTTTTTTTCTAAACAACAAAGGACACTCCTCTAATTTCACTCTCAGAATAACTAAGCTAACTGTCTAATTGTTGTCTTTGCTTTACACTGAACAACCTTGCCAAATCAGACAAGCTTGTGCAGACTGAACTTTAGAACCTCTCTTGGCATTTGGCTTCAGGTCAGAAAAACAGCTGTGACTGAAGGTGGGTTGCTCTGAGCGTCATGGTTTTTACAGTCTAAAGGTGTGAGTAGCTTGATCTTATAATTTCCTGTTTGTACATGTGTCTGTAATTTTGCTTTCCGTTTTTACATGGATCTGCAAATCAGCGTTAACTGCAGATAAACAGGAAAGGAACCGAGTGTTAAAACAGTTTGCCTGTTCTAGTTCAGTTGCCCTCTGCTTCAGGCATACCTAGTGGTAAGGAGCTAAGGACAGTTCAGTCTCAGTGCAGGGAGCTTCAACACTCAAATTCAAATCCAGGCAGCCCATTGTTTTAATTAGACTAGACGGCAGGAGTAAACCCCACATCATCCATCTTTCAGTTTGCTATCCTTGCACAACTTCTGTTGGAAGAATAAAGATGATGGATGGACAAACCATCTATTGTGTGGGGAGATAACAGCTCCAGTCCCTCTGGGCTGTTGGTTGGTTGGAAGGTGGTAGTTATTTCCTTGGAGAATTCACAGATCCGCAGACAGTGCTGTGTACAAGTTCTGTACAACTTGCTATGTACAGCTGTGCACAGCATTTGAAACAAAGCTACCAAAGAGCTCTGTGGAGAAGGTAGGAGTGACTTTGCTGTCTGCATCCTCTGACCCTTGATGTATGTGAGCTGCTATGCCAAGAAGGCAATACATCATTCTGCTTTCTAGCAGAGGAAGTAGTATGGCTGTAAGGGAGAAGAAGTGGTTGCAACTTTACTTGAATAATCAAGCTAATTTATCAAGGTGAACAATCTCCTGTGCTTTAGGAAAACAAAGGCAGAAGTAATTTATATTTTAACTGCATCCTTGGTTTGAGAAAAGTTTGGTGAACTTCCAATGAGCTACTCAGGTAGATGATCACCCAGAGCAAATAACTGCTTTTAAAAATATGTACTTGCTTAATTTCTTTCTAACTTCTTAACTTTATGGAATTCTGTTTTTAAACAATAAAGATGAAAGCAGTCCTAGTAACAAGCCCTGTCCATAGCTACAAAAATTAAATGTAGGTATCTGGCACAGTGGAATTGAGCAGAGTATTTTAATTCTCTGATCTCCAGAGCTTCCAGAAATTAAGGGAGAAGTTTTAGCATCTGTAATCTCTATTTACTGACGTGATAGCAGAGAGTGTTGCCCTAATTTAAGAGCAGCAAAATTTCACACCACCAGCTGGGGTTGTGATTCCCCAGCCGAATGGTTTTGAAACCAGTGAGTTACTTTCAAGGCCAAAATACATGGTGTGTCTAGGTGGGTTTGAAATTGAGTTCCAAGAGGCAGCTCTGCAGGGAGCAGCTGACTGTGGCTGCAGTGCCAGTTACTTGAGTTAGCTGTTCTCTTGCAAGTGCAGTCACAAATGGTCATCTGCGTGCGGATTTCTCTCCTGCCATGGAAGAAATAGGCTGCTGCTGTCATGATTTAGAAGTAGATGTGGGGAAAGGGCAGGATATGGTACAGAGGAGCCCAAAAGTGATTGTGCAGACCCAACCAAACCAAAATAACAACCAACAAACCCAACATTCTCATTCCCTGACATGATTGTCACTTCTTCACTAAAGCAGACAAGTAAGAGCTTGCTTTGGAATGACAGACGCTGGTTCAAAAGAACACTAGCTTTGGTTAAGCCATTGCCAGTTAATGCAGTTTGAGGAAAGACAATGTGTAATTTAATTCTCTGCATTGACTGTCTGAAGAACACCGAGCTATTTCAAGCCTTTATGAGAAAAGTCACGTTATTGTCATGTTATTCAAACATTTTCAGTACTTAAAAATACCTTTCTTCTTACAAGCAAGAAAGCTTAACACCAGCAAGTCAGACCTGCAGGCACACAGACTCCCACCATAGCTGTCACTAGAAACTGTGTTCCTAACATTACAGAAATCTCCTTTTGTTAGGTACTATTGGTGGAATTTGACATTTTTCTTCCATTTCAGTTACTGTCTCGAGACCTACGCCGGTCTGTAGAGTGGGAGGACACGTACACTGATGCAGAAACTGATCTCATCAACAGTACTGTGTTCCTTCCTGGCAAGAAGGGCAAAGGATTGACATTTTCTGGTGTACAGCAGTTTTTAGGTGTTTGCTCTGCTCATCACTTCACAACTATCCTGTCCTGCAAGCTGCAAAATGAAGTGTCACCAGTTCTCTTGTGTAGGCATCTAAACCACATCATCCCTCCAAAAATACAGCAGAGGGACTAATGGTGTTTAGAGCAATTAGGGAGAGTGTGAGAGATCTCTGTTCAAATCCTTCTGTGTGCTGTCCTTCCAACAGGCAGTTGCTTTGATCTAGCTGAGCAGTCGGAACAACCTTAGTGTTCCCAGTGTCACTGTAAAATGACTGAATTAATGAGACACGGGATCCGCCTGTTTGATAATAATGATGCTGGCCCAAGAAAGGGAAAGTCCTGTTCCAAGTACATCAATAGTGCTGAAATCCATTCAGCTGTGATCAAGGCTATGTTTGGATCTCTCCCATCCCGGAGAAGCACTCCTGTTTTCATACTGTTGGCTATTTAAAGATTAAAACCAGGCTGCCGTTTCTGCCTCATTGGGGTGGGGAAGGTTTAGTGCAAACTTTAGGGCTGTCCTCTGAAACCTGATAGCAACACCGTGCCCCATCAGTCTGGTGAGGCTGAGGCGCTTACCAGGTGTCTCCCTTCCTGGCACCAGTGAAATTTATGCTGTTAGCTTCTGAGGAGACTCCACAGGCACAAATATGCACCTTGGGGCTCATAGCTGCCTTCTGGCTGTGGCTGAGATGAAAACAACTCTGTGGCTGCATGCCTCTCACTTCCAGCCAGCATCTGTACTTGCTGTGTTTTTCCCTTGAGAAATACAACTGAGCGCCTTGAATTCATTCATGATGTTTGCCACAATGCTGGAACGGATCGGGTGGTGTGGAAGCTGCGCAACTTATGCTGCCCTTTGTTTTGAACGTCATGGTTGTGTGACCTTTCCATACTGTGTGCATGCTCCCTCTTACCTAGCTTTGGGCATGGATAGTTTGGTTTCCTTTCGTTCATAATATTTGCTCTTGTTTTTCTCCCCTTCATGTGCACCCTCTTGCCTGTTGTTGGCCTCTTTGTACTTTACAGCTTTCCAGGAACTTGTTCTTGACAGTCAAAAATCTTTTTCCAACTAAATGGAGTCCTCAGTTAGCCTAGGTTTCATTATTTCTGCCTGTGTTTTCGCAGAAGCCCTCTCTTCTTTTGCAGAAGCCAAAGGAAGGTACAAGCCTTCCTTTGTTCACACATCTTTATTTTACCTCTCTCCGTTCCATACGTAAATGGTCCCCTGCACTAGTTTGTTTAAATCCGTGTTTTCTAGCCTATTTAGCAAGGTGCAATGCAGTGAAAGATGCTGTACGTGACAGAGCTGCTGCTGCCCTTTGCCTAGCAGCTTCACTGGGAGAGCAAAGCCTTGACCTACTTAGTGTTGTTCTGCAATAATGGGGTGGGTTTTCATTTACACCAGCCCAGCCAGCCAGAGGAGCAGCTTTACTATTGAGGAAACAAAGGGTGTGGAGGTATCTCCTGTGAAAGCAGCTTCTGCTCTTCTACAAGAGTAAGAAGTTGAATGTATTGTAAGTAATACTAATACAGGGCTTTATCAAGGTTAGTATTGCAGCCTACAGCTCTTCCACTCTGAGGGCAAGAATAGCTAATTCAGCATTGGGTAAGCCTTCCTGGGTGCTGGAACGCAACAAAGCATTCTGTGATCTTCCGTGGCAGCCCTTATTGTTAGTAGTGGCTGCATCTCTATTGGAAAAGCTGTTGACTTCTGCTGCTTTTCAAGGCCGTATGTCTTGGTCACGCTGTAGTTCCAGGCTCAGACCTGAGACCCAGACATTTAGGAGCTTTCCGTACACTACAGTCCGTGGCAAGTAAGAGTGTTGTGTCTCAGAAGTACCCTGTCAGGCCAGTGAGAGCAACCAGAACACTTTGATAAACACCCTGAGACCTCAGCAGAGAAGGGATGGAGCTTGTAGAATTAGTCTCATTAAGAATGCTGCTCACTTGCACTGCCCAACGTTTTGCTTTCTCGGGATAAAGGAGCCAGCATGAAAGTACTGCTGATGTCCTGAAAGGAGTGATGGCCAGAAGTGCTCTATGCAGCAAGGACTTGGGCCAGCCTGTTTTATCACTCCTGTGAAGAGTGAAACTTGAGGATGAGCCGGCAGGGCTTCAGCAGATTGGAAGGAGGAATTAAATGGCTCAAGAAGAGTGTCAGGGCAGGATGAGACACTTCCTCGGGCCAGTTCTCCATGCCAACTGTCATGCTTCTCCCAGCTGCCAGGCTGGTTTCCTGGTGGGGTGAAAGGTGCTGTCTAGAAGCCTGATCACCGAGCAGTGCTGCTGGAAATGGGAGAATCCAAAGGGTCTCAGCAATAATCTGCTCAGCATCTGAATTCATCCTTTTGTGCTTGTTTTTCTTTACCCAGTGTCTCATCTTAAAATCAGAACGGGAAAACGCAAGGATACAAACCCGTGACTTCCTGCAGCAAGAAGCCAGACTGTGTCTTTTTCTCTGCATGCAGTGTGAGAAGTTGTCAAAGGGCAGCTCTGTCAAAAACCCTGGAAGGTTTTGCTGCTTACTCTACTCATTATGCAGTCTGGCTCCACTGAGTCACGGAAAGACTCATCGCCCTGACAGGGTACTTGCTAACAGCATTGCAGTTGTTTGACTCCTTCCCAATGAGCACTGGGACCTTAAGTGTGATGATATGAAACCTTTAATCGTTAATGAAAACAAGCAATTTGTCTATGATCTTAGTTTGACAATCCATAAAATAGTTTCTCTCAAATGACAAATTAGCAACTCGGTTACAAAGAACAAAGTTTAAACAACACAACAGTTGTATGCACAACGCTACCACCACTTGGTTGGTTGTCTTTTTTCTTTTTCAATCAGGAAAAAAAGTTCTTTATAAAAACGTCTCATTTGATTCACTGCTGAGTCTCTAGCTGAGTACAGCGCTTAGAACACTAATGGCCCATGCTTCTATACAACTAGCCAAAGCATGAACATCCATGAAAATCAACCCCCGTCAAGAACTTGGCTTTGCTTTACGGTCTGAGCCACAACAGTGTTAAAACTGGAACAGTAATGAAAGCAACACAAGAGTTAGGAAGCACAGTTGCTTAGAGTAAATGAAGTGTTTTCTTTTGATGTCTTGGAATAATAAGAAAGTTAGAAATGGCAGAAACTCCTCTGTAGATTAGTCCATAGAAAGCATGGTCTGGTGGGGCTTTGGAAAAGTCCTGTCTGGTGGCTCATGCACTAGGGCATGGTGAGATACATTACAGAGCCCCCAGGCCAGTGACTTCTGAAGACAGCCTAGAACGTGGGAACAAAAATGAGGAAAAGAAAAAGAGAAAAAGAAAAAAAAGGCAAAAAAAGAAAAAAATCTTCTCACTATTAAAAAAGCAAAACTCGAGTACAACCAGCACACAACAGCATTGCAATGCAGGCACGGTTTCTCACACAGAGCTTGGTGGTTTAGGGTTCTTTTCTTTAAAAAGAAGTCAGTTATCGAAGCAGTTACAGCAGTCCAGTTTCACAGCGGTTTCTAGAGCTGTTCAATAGCTAAGGTACCTTGACATGATTTCCAGCTTTGCCTTCATTCCACACAAACAACAGAAAGAAAAAAAAAAAGCCCAAAGTGAACCAAACCAAAACCAAACGGCCAAAACCCAACCAAAACCCCCACTGAGATCAGTGCAGACTGCGACAAGGTCAGTTCTCCACGTGGTTACAGCAACAAAACTCAGTGCCAAGGTACTACGGTGAGGAGAAGCCCACAGAATACAGAAATGACACCAAATACCAAGAGAGTACTTAGCCCTGTACAATAATAACACTCTGAAGTACCACGCTTTAAAAAGTATTGCGTTTGCATTGTGGTTTTAGTTTATATTAAAATGCACTGGATACAGTTCCATCGTTAAAGCTTTGTGTCCAAGGAGTGCAAAGTGGATGGACATGGTGGGCTAGTGAGGGCCTGGTTGTGGAGGTGGTAAGGAAAACAGTATTGCATTACTGAGTTATGCAACAGAAAGTAAAGAGAAGGTGGATGGACAAACAGAAAATGCAGTTAAAAACTAGTTCCAACAGCTAGCGACCAGCCACTACATCGCCTGGCTCCCTTCGGTTTGGTTGCAAGGTGTCAGGGTTTAATCAATCTGAGCATCCTGTGGTCTGTCTGGGCAGCCACTGTGGAACAGCCTTTGGTAAGCACTGGATTTTATTTGTAGCAACCACAGCTGCAATACTATGGAGTTACAACCCAACTCGGCACGAGCGGTGAGCTAACCAGGGATACACCTTGTACAGGAACCTAACGGAATGAGTGAGGGGAGAATAAGGACTGTGGGTCTGATCTGTGCCTACTGCCAAGTGCCTACATACTCTGCTATGTATGGAGCCTCAGAGTGCAAAGGGAGGACCCTGTTCTCCCTCCCTACGGTGGAGTCCTTACATCTGTGTTTTTCCTAACCCGAAAAGTCGCTGCATAATGAAGTGGAAAGGTACCAGACTTTTTCCCTCCTTTTAATGTGGCAGGTTTTTGCAGACCACACACTGTGTTTGTTGCAGGCAGAGGTACCTGAGGTTTGGTACCTTCTAGTCCCCATATCCTGCTGGCAGGCAGGTGTCAGAGCAGGCAAGATGTTGGGATCAGCACTGAGCGGGCCAGCACTTCACATGGGATGTGACTAACAACCATCAGGATTGCCAGCTTTGTGGGTTCTAGCAATAGGAACAATCATCAGAGGTGCCAGTTTGCCACAGAAGGTTGCTCTGTGGTTGGAGGGTTCCCTCCCAGCGGGCACTCATATGCCAAGCAGTACTGCTGGCGCAGGACCCACCTGTCATAATTCTGCCTCATTTATGCTTTTTCTTTCTCTCCGGGTGTCTCCTTGCTGGGGTGAGGGCAACCTTGCCATGCTGTAGGGCTGCTGGTGGGGGAAAGCCCGTGGGCTAGCACCCGCGCGCTGTTGGAACCAGTTGGTAGGTGGTGCCTGGGTGTTAGTCATTATGGAGAGCGGAAGACGAGTTGGTAACAGTTAACACTAGCAATTTAACAGAAAATAAAAGATGCCGTATTGTTTCCTTGATAGCTAGGATCTACCACAGACTCTTGGTAGAGCTGGCAAAGCTGCATTGTGTCTCATCCCTTCAATATGGAGCAAACTTCTGGCGATCAGATTTCTTAACCCCACTCGTCGAAGGAATTTTGGCAGTATAAGCAGACAAACTCCCCGAGGCCCCCGCAGCGGCCGCGGCATTTAGTGCCAGGAGTGGGACAGTTTTCATGCCAAGCAGACTGGAGACAGGAACGGCATAGTGGGTGGTTGGCAGAGCTGGTAGGGGAGGGGGGGTACTGACGGTAACGGCGGAGGCGGCCGCNGTAGGGGTGGCAGACTGAGAGAGGTTCATGTTGAGGTCAACAGGGGTCGTGACGGAAGCGGTCTGGGTGCTGACTTTAGCCATCTCTAAGCTGCAAACGAAGAGAGGAAGAGGAACAAACAGGTTGGGAGGGTCCAGCCAGGGTGGTGGGGTCGGGAGGAGGACGAAGAGGAGGAAGGGATGAAGGGAGGGACAGCAACCACGAAAGGGCAGGATTAGAACAGTGGACGAGGGGGACAGACGAGTGGGAGGGAGAGGGAGGAAAGAGAAAAAAAGGGAAAATGAGGGTCAAAGGAGGAACATGTTATGTGTTAAAGAAGAGAAATAACAAAAGGGATTTTCATGACTCGATGGAGAAAACATTACTGAGATCTAGAAGTTCTTTCCAAAACAAAAAGAAGGGGCGGTGTTTGCTAGTTCATTTTACATGAGGAAAAAGAAATCTACGGGATGCAGGTAATGGCAAAAAGATGGAGCAAATGGAACGTAAAAGAAAACACAAAATAACTGATGTTTACTCCCCAGCACTGATAATGGTGAGTTTTGCTTTTCAAAACTGCGGTGTTTTTGAAAGGGGGACGCGGGGGGTTTTGGTCATTTTTGTTCAATTTGTCAATTTGGTGACAGAAATAGAACCCTCTTTCGTTTTGCTAGGATGACAGGAGACTGAGCCACGATTTGCTTCTTCCCTCGAACGTACTTTGGTTTGGGGTTCTTTTGTTCGTTTTGGTTTTTGTTTTTCAGACGGTTTTTAATTTGTTCCCTCTGAGGTCAAGGTGCAGTTTTTCACAGGAAACAAACCTGATTAGCCAGTGCGTTCACTTCAGTTTGGCCTTTCCCCAGAATTAGTTTTCTTTAAATCACAACAAAATATTTATGAAATCTGCTTATAACAAGACATTAGTAAAGAGGAAGATGAAAAAACACCCCGGCTTCCAGAGCTGCAATTCCCATTTGAGATCATGGTGGTAGTTACAGGGATCACATGAGAACTTTATCAGCTGAGAGACAGGTACCACATGGATACAACTGACACAGCATCAGAGGGACCCTGCCAGCACAGGGAAACTCCAGTTGACCTGACCTCGGAACCCAAGGCAGCCACAGGCTCTCCAGATACAGAACACTTTCCCTTTAGCCTAACTCCACCCACTGGCAGGTGAGATGAGTTTGGACTTCTTAGGCTTTTCCCTACATTTTCAGATGAGGAACTGCCTCTTAGTCCTCCCTTTGCAGCGCATTTGTTGCAGCCTGTGCACCGGCGTTTGCGTTGGCTAAAGGCTAACTGCAGGATGCACTTGGGGGGAGAGCAGCAGGACATGCGGCAGCCTATCCCATAGAGAGGACTGCATCAGAAAATGTTTGCTAGCTACGGTAATACCAGAATGAATTCCCAGTCGTTGGGGGACTTCCCCCAGAAATTACTAACTTGTTAGGCTGCTGGCCTCCTCCAGAAACCCAAGGTGAGCTGAGGAGTTGGAGCAGCTTCTCACAGAGTAGACTGCCAGCGAGCAACTGGACAGCTGTGCAGAGGCCCTGTGTGGCAGAGGTCCTGCTTTCTTACCACGTGCCAGCAGGGAAGTTTCCCAGCACAGGGTTTGTGCTGGTCCTGCTGACACTGAGGGCTGGGTGTACAAGCTTAGGGAACAGCTGTTGTAGCCAGGCTGCGGGGGATAGGGTGAGGTGCAGCTACGCTTTTTCTCACTTAAGTGCAAACAGCCCATGATCCATTCCTGGCCAGAGAAAGGCTCCAAGCTAGAAGGCTCCCGGGAAGAGGTAACTGACCTCTGCCATGCAGAGGTTGGAGCACTGGGCTAAAAGTTCCCAAAGTTCCACTGCTGGCGGTGAGCCTAAAGCGCACCTGAGGCAGGCTGGAGCTGGGGAGGCGCTTGAGCTCTGAGCTACTCTTTTTCCCAGAAAAACAAGAGGGCGCTTGGAGTGTTAAATCCTGGGCAGCTTTTGCTGGCAAGTTGGGTGACTTCCACAGGGGGCTGGGTGGGGAGAAGGGGGACAGTGTGTGATGCAGACCAGTTTGTGGGAGGCAAAGCTTTGGTTTCATACCCTGTGCTGTTTAGCTGGCCCCACGGACACACAGCTCAGAAATGTTCTGGTTCTTGCAGCGGAACTGTTCTCTGAGCAAAGAAGAGACACGCTGCCTCCAATCTACTTGCACAGCAGGATTTACATCAAGAACACTGAACCAGTGAGTCTAGCTCCAGTGTGCATCCTCAGCTGGGGGTGCAGGAGTTACGTGGTGCAGCCTTAGTAGGTTTAGGGAAAAACTCAAGTGTGTACAGTTGGATTTTAATAAATACTTTAAACTAAGTCAGTCTTATTCTGGGAGGGAGACAAAGACAACACAAAACTCACTGTTTCAGTGGCTACCAATTTGTCTGCCTTGGAGAACAAGTAGCTGAGACTGTTTAATCTGAAGGAGGCTGAGGGGAGATCTTATTGTTGTCTAGAACTGCCTGAAAGGAGAGTGTAGAGAAGTGGGAGTTGGTCACAAGGAACAAGTGACAGGACAAGAGGAAGTGGCCTTGAGTTGCACCAGAGGAAGTTTAGGTTGGCCTAAGGAGGAGAAACTTCTTCCTGGAAAGGGCCATTAGGCCTTGGCACAGGCTGCCCAGGGAGGGGTCTGAATTGCCATCCCTGGCCATGTTTCACAGTTGTTGTGGAGATCTGGAGCTCAGGGTCATGAATTAGCAGTGGGCTGGGTACAGTTAGATTGGTGCCTGGAGTGGATGGTCATACAGGTCTTTTCCAACCTAAAGGACTCTGTGATTCTACTACTCTGTGAGCAAAACCAAAACTATCCTGCCTGAGATGGGAGGTGTTGAGCTTCAGTTTTTTCCTGCACCAGCAGGGATAATCAATCCCACAGGCTAAACGCTAGTGTTGGTAGCAACCACATCCCTGTCTCTGGTACAAATGCAGGTACAAATACAGGAATAAATTGCCTGGCTTCACATTTATCACTGGTGGTAACGGTTAGCTCTCAGTTAGATGTTGGGTTAGCTGTCAGCTGTCCTGTGACAGCAGCAGTTTCCCAAAACAACTGTAGATGCAACAAAGCTGTCCGTGCAAGTGGATGCGGCAAGCTTCTGACAAGATTTCCCGATGCTGATTTACACTGTCCCTTTGGAAACCTACACCTGATGGGTATGTACCTAGAAGCCACATCCCACGTCACCCCAAACTGGTGTAAAAAATAAAGCTTGAGTGTGGCTTGGGTGGTCCTCTTAGCTCTGTGAATGAACCTCTCCTTGAAATGGGAGCTGGAAAGCATTCAGGACACTGCTCTTCAGCAAGGAGCAAGTGCTGCTGCCTATGACTCGCTTACAATCCAACATTACCCAGGAAACCTCAACTGCAGTTCATTCTTAATAAAAGCTAGAAAATGGAATGGGATAATAAAATTCCAGTTCTTACAGTGGAGGCCAGTTAGGAGACAAAAGATTTTACAGAGAAAAATGACACTACTGCAGATAAGCTAGGACACATCCTACTCACACAGAGGTCAGTCTGTGTGAGTAATCAATACAAATCTGCTCAGGTAATCAATACAAAACCAAATACTTCAGAAAGGGTTAAATCTTTTCTCTGGATACCATACCTATGTATCTACAGATCTATAATTTAGAATATATCCTGTACGTATTCAACACCAGATCGCAGCAGGCGTCATGAAACAGACTGATGTAGGATTCTACGGAGGGCAGCATTAGTTCAAGGCCAGTTTAAAGATAGACACAGAATGTTTTGTGGGCAGGTTTTTTTTCACACATCCTATGCTGCTGCGAGGCAGAGCTTGCTCTAGTAACTGTCCCTGGAAAACCAATCCACGGGAACAGCAGAGCTTGCAGTGGAGAGGAAAAGCATCCCACCTTACCCTGAATGCTTCTATGGCTTTTATTTATTATAATCACTATTTTAACATAGCAGACTGTACCTCAGGCAGTCTAGGTACTGTGTTTGGATCTTCCCCAACACTGCTCATTTCATGCCAACATCTCCAAAGGAGACAGCAGTACTCACAGCAGGTTTAGGACTGATAAATGCTGAGATGGGCTTCCCATGTGTGCTGGCAGCAGCAGCTGAGAGCTGTCTCTCAGAGCTGGGCCAGAGCATCTAATCTCCAGCTACCACAAACCTCCCTCATCAATGAAAGGTTCTTTCCCTCCAGTTTGACTGAAAACAAGCACTGCTGCTGCTGTGGCACCTAACTGGACAGGAATTTCTCTTGTGAAAGGAGAAACCTGGAACAGGGTCCCTTTTTAAAACGAAAAAGCCACCTTAATGTCCTATGTTACCTTAGAGTTTAATTTATTATACATTACTTTAAATAAGTCTTCATTTACAAACGAGGTCACTTCATCTAAATACATTTTCCACACATGATACACAGCAATATATGATGGTTTATTGCAGCTGATGGTAACAAATGAATTCTCTCTAGAAATTCAACAGGAAGGAAATGTTTGTTTCTTGTTTCACAAGGTATAGATAGTTTATCCATGGCATAGAACTGCTGAGAAGTTTTCTTCTTTGCAAAAGTATGCTAAAAGACCTTATATATGAGAGATATAGATAATATATTCCATTCCATCAGAGATCATTAGACAGCAATAGACAGAAGTGTGAGAGTTCACAGGCTTTTCTAAAGTGAGTCAAACAGAGGTCTGTTCACTAGAGTTTCTGTTTCTGTGAGCAGCTCACTGCATCTCCATTAACAAGTGCATGATTTTATTTGCATGCGTTAGCTGTCGTGAAGATCTTAAATTGTAATCTTCTGAGGTCCAGATGCATGCCATATGGTGTTTGTGCAACTAAAAATGAAGGGGTCTATTCTCATCTCGATGTGTGGGGAATCCCTGAACACCAAGAGAAGAACATATCCTTCAGGGTTAAAGGAGGGAACACATTTTTATTTGATTACAGGGCTTACGGAAGTGACTTATATTTGCAACAAATACTATGAATCACAAGAGCTGTAGGCTGGCTTAGGACTTTGGAAATGGCTTATCTTAGGCTTCACAATGCCACCCTTCAATATATCTTTCCCTAGGAAATTGCTTTCAAGCAGAATTATAAACCATAGTGGGTTTTGTTTGCTGTAACACAGCGGCACAAGCATCCTTTTTCTCCGTTAAGACATTTACAGTGGCATGCAGTGGAACACCACAGAACTGGGCTGGAGAGGAGGCTGGACCATAGGAAGCTCTAAACCTGCTGTGACTAGAGACCACCCCCCCTCCCCAAAATCATATCCTTTCTAATACCTCTAACAGCAAACAGTTGAACAAAAAGCGTGATTCACATAACAGTATTTTCTGAGATAAGAACAAGCCAAAACAGTAAGATACGGAAATACTTCCCTCCCCACCATACATGCCCTCGGTCCACCACCTGCAAATAGATCTATGAGCCAGCACTCTGTCCACTGCACTTGCTGCTCTGGGTCATTGCCAATAACAATGGTGTCAATTTTGATATTATTCTAAGTCAGTGTGACAAAACTGATGGGGATGTGAGCTGCTGCAGCAGCTTGGCTAAACGGCCACTGCTTTCAGTGATTCCAACACTGAGAAGAAGCAGGTAGTCTCCCTCTCTCCCATTAGGGGATGCTTTTTGCAAATCTGTGAAAAAAAAATCCTGTGGCCCCTCAGCAACCAAATGTCTGTTTAATATCAGCTCTGAGTGGTGGTTTCCAGTTAGTAAATGAAATCTGCTTTGCAGTCTGCTTCACTGTATTCGCCATTTAGGACAGTAAAATGGGTCTGAGAAGTAGCTTCTTGTAAAGAATTTATGACTGCCACCTCCCTTAGTTTAGTAACCTCTATTTTGGGTGGAAGCTAATGTGAAGATTTGGGTTTTGCACCTTCTGTCATTCAGCGTGTTCCTGGAATGACACTGGATTAAGTTCCTTCCCATATAAAGCAACAGCAAACAGGTTCTAATGATACAGGCTTCACAAACCGTTAGTACTGTGCAAAAAGGACACTGCGAAGCGGCTTTCTGCATCTACCTACGACAGACATTTGCCGGAGAGCGGACAGAGCAATCTTGCAGAAGCATTATCACTCACAAAGCAAACTTACCTTGCATTAATGAGGTACTGTGCTAAGCTGATGTTTGCAGGGGATCCTGTGATTGTAACTTGTCGTTCTGCGGAGCCTTCTGTGGCATTAGCAATCTTGATCTGCGCTCCTGACATCTGCCTGATTTCATTTATCTTACTGCCTTGTCTGCCAATAATGCAGCCTATTAACTGGAGCGGGACAAAGACTGAGATTAGTGCCACAGACAAGCAAAAACCACTTCACTGCAGTTTGTAGCATTGCGAAAAACACAGTCACGAAAGCTCAATCTCAAACCAAAAGATTTCAGCTCTGCAGTTGCAAGGAGTAACCAGTGCAGCCTATTGGCTCTGTGGCCATATGCCTTTAAATCCACATGGCTGTGGGCTCAGTATCAGACTACCTCACTGTCTTCAGTGGCTGGAAACGACAGTGTGCTGTGGTGCTGAGCACTATTAAAGTCAGTGGGATTTACAGCTCTGTAACTGCAGGCAGAAGGAGGCACAGAAAGAGTCTGACATTTGTCAGCATTGCTTTACAGAAACTTCCTAAACCCTCTTGTTCTGTGGATAAAACCAACCCTGAGGAGTGTGTGTCCCTCAGCAATGTCCAGAATGGGCAGAAAATGGAAAGTTCCCTCCATTGCTCTGTTGACACTGGAATGAAGGTGCCATCCAGAAGAACATGCCATGAGGCTGAGTCTGCCTTTCTCTGCCACCCTTTCTGGTTCTGTAACACTCGGGCAGTCTTGCACTCATGTTGTCCAGACATTTTATAAAGAGAAGACCCACTCAGCCCCTTCCACCCGCCCAACATAATCCTTGCCCTCAGGGTCAAGTGTCAAAGCCAGAGCAGGTTCCAAGGTTGCAAACCACACCAAGCACAAGAGAACCCACAAGGGGGAAAAAGGGGGACTTCATGAAATGCACCTAGGATTTCTTGTCCTTGTTAAACAGGAGAACCTTGCTGAGCTCCCTGTACTTATCCAGATTCTTAGAGTGTGACCGCAAGTGTCAGTGCAGAAGACCTATGTGAGCTTCACCAGGAAACCTCTAGCCTCTCTGCACTAACACATGCCAACTGTTAGTAGCAGAGGTATCCGTAAGCATCAACTTCCTCATCTCACTGGCCTCCATGAGCTGTGGGTAGTAGAGGTGAAGCAGGAAAGAAGAGCAGTCAGAGCACAGACGGTAGCACCAATACCCACCAGTGGTGGGGTTTGTTTCTGTAAGTGAGAGGAAACCAAAGGCAGTCCTATCAGAGCATCATTGTACAGCAAAGCTGGCAGCATTAGATCTACTCTTAGCTGTTAAAATCTGGTGACAGGCTTCCGTAACAGTGTTCCCATGAAAAACTGACAGGCCGTACCGTAGCTATGGTTTGCTCTGGAGCAGAGAAAGAGGAAAAACCTTGTGTTGTCTTTACCCGACTGCTAACCAGAGCTGTTCCTCCTCTCAAGTGTCAACAGGAAAATGTAGACTCTACACATTCCCTGAGGCTTTCCAAAGCAGAACAGTGAAATCTGATGAAACTACTTGGTGTAAAAAACCCACGCCAAAGTATATAAAACCTTTGCTCAGACAAATTTCAAGCAGCCCAGTTAACACTGTGGCATTCAAACCACACTGGACCACCAGTTCCTCAAACACATTATGAGCCTGGTTCACCAGCTCTGAGGAAGCTCAGTAGGCTTCCACTTGTATGTGATGAGGATCTTCCAACAAGGTTTGCAACCCAGCTGGGTCAGTACAAAGGATTCTGGTCAGATCAGACACGGATATTGGTGATGGAAGCATCTGAAGGAATGGTTTGGTGACCTTTGGACTGAAGCTCTCCAAAGTCATCCTTTGTTGCTGTGACAACGGGATGCTTTCACATGCTCTGCAAGATGTGGCATGAGCTGCAGCTCAGGCAAAATACACTTCTCCATCTGCCACACAGGAAAACCAGTAGCACTATGGGCTTGGGCTCTGTCTGGGGTGCCTTTCCAGTTACGTATTATCTATGCAGAAACTTGTGCAGCATCTGAATATTACAGAGCTGGTGACTTCTAGAAGAAATACAAGGGACTGGTTTTCATCTATGAAGATTTAATCAATCAGGCCATGGATATTTGGTTTTATATAAAAACACCTGCTCTGTTCTGCTCTGCTGTGTCAATTTTCATCCAAACACAGATAACTTTTCCAGACTGACTTTTCTAGTGCTGCCAGCTGACCCCTATGCCGCAGGTTCTTTGACTGACACAGGTAACACAGTAATCACAGAGGTGTGTGCACACACGCAGAGCAGATGTATGTATGTGTGTATATATTTGAAGTCTTTCAAGACTGGAGCAGAACAGCTCAGATCAGGTGCACCCAGTCCAGCAGTCTGTCTGCTGACATACAAGAAAGAAGGGATAAAAGCAGTGTGAGGTGTCAAACAAAGTTTCCACAGTGTACCAAATGACCACCTAAGGTTCATGGACTACCTGGTTGGCAGTTGCCTTTATGCTCAACGATCATGTGTCTGATAATGTTCTTTAACTTCTGCTCTGCCCAAGAAGGCCCATAGCAATAACCTGCAGAATTTGGTCTCCTGTTGTGTTGCACACATTTGCCTGCACATCTCAAAACTTCAGCTGACATCCCTGCTTTCTTGGACTGTGACCACTTGCTTTCCACTTCCTCTGATCTGCTTTCTCCCCTTTCTCACTGCACCTCATGTTCCCGCATGCCAAAATAACCCCAAGCAAACCAACCACGAAAGGCTTTTTGCAAGTTTTACCCTGTAATTCAGTGAAGTTTTGCTGCTGTCAGGGTAAACAGAATGGACCAGCAGTCTAGACTCTTTAAAGACGGGGGAAGCTCAGCTGTGATTCCTCCCACCCCAGACTTGCTGATAGGTTCTCCTGGTGGTCTTATACACCTCTGGTTTGTGTTCTCCCCTTTCATTTTTTTCCCCTTCCTTATAAAGCTAAATATAGAATTTTTTCTAATAATGCTGAAGTCACTGGCAAAGCTTGATGAAGCTTTGTTCCTCTATATCCATCACTCTGCGCAGCACTGGGAACAACAATGCTTTTAGGTTTTTAAGTAGCATCTGCGACCTGGAGCAGAGGGACTCTCCATACTTGTCTGCAGGGACATGTGCTTGCCTGCTGTCAACCCAGAACAAGTCCATTTGGCCTGTCCAAGCCTCTGGCTTAGCTGAACAAGCAGATGCTCATCACAAAGGAGACTCATCAACCGCTTTTCATAAAGACACAGACATTCTTAGACCTTTTGTTTGTCTTGTAGTTAGAAATGGTGGGGCAGAACACTTCATAGGGAGCAACAGTCTTTCAAGATGTGATTGTAGTTCTTTAGACTTACTGCAGGGTCTGGAGAGAGACGTTTAATTGCTCTGTGCCAATCAGAAAACAGCAGTACTGATGGCAATAATAAATTTCACTTTCCTTGCCGAGATGATGCAAAATCTGGATTATACTTATTTCACAGGCTTTTCAAGAAGTCATACTAAAAAACGGAGGAAATGCATTCAGATACTAGTCTTCTTATTATTTGCTTTGCAACCCAAATGCCTCTCTGGATTTCTTTGCATCTCAGTTGACTGAGGGCTCTGCAGCAGTTCCCATCCTCCTCCTGGGAGTGAGCAGTGAGATTCTGTCTGTCTCTCCCACACCCAGGCAAAATATGCCTAAATTTTTAGTGAGACAGATTGTATTTATGACTGCTTCGTTCTCAATGAGTGTTCTGCAGGATGGGATCACGAAATCTAAAGACATTTGTTCTCTGTGATCAATCAGCTACATGCAGTTATAACTATTCCTTCCATTACTTTGAGGATCTGCCACTGCTAACACCACTTCAGGTGGGGATTTGTGCGGAAGACACTGGCATTGAGCAACTTCAGCAGCAGCAGGAAGGCCAGACAAGATGACAGCAAGGAAAGAAGGGTAACCAGGTGCCCTTATGAGAGGTTCTGAGGAGGAAATGGAGATACTATATCAGGGTTAAAGGGACTTCTGAGAGGGACCTGGAGAGATGTCCTCCCTGAAATCTTTTTGAAGATACCTAGAAGTTATGAGAAAACCTAGAAAGGTAAACATGGATTCAGTATTTGGAGAAGAGGAAGGCTCAGCTTTTAGCATGCGGAAAATAACCTTATGTAAAATGCATTGTTGTATTCTCACTTCGGTACTGAGCAACGGGTTAGTTGCAATTGTCAGCATATTGTGTAGAGAAAGCAGTGTGATGCTGTTATACAAAGTGCTACTGACAGGAAAACTTTTGAGCTTCTTATCTGCTTAATGTCTGATTTCGCTCCATCAGATTCTTACTGACACTGCCCGGGGCATTGGGCAGAGGAAACGCCTTGGTAAGATGCATGGGGACACCTGCAGAATTCCTGAGCAGACCCTGATGTCTATCAGGACACAAATGCCCTTCATCCTCTCTGTGCTGGCACCACAGCACCAGGTTCATGCACACAAGAACACATGAACATGGGCAACACAATGCCTCTTGGTCCTTTATTGCACACCTCGACACCACACGAACACCAGCTGACCACCTGCATGAACCCACACCAGCTGCTGCTAAGTCCAGCCCCATTTTGGCCTTGGTTTTGCTCCTTCAGCAACAACAACAAGATACCCATGGTGTAGCTAGAAACATCCATTAGAATCGGTGTATGGATGTGTGTTTGCTTTCCAGAGGACAGAGCTGAGCTGGAGCATTTCACACCTCCTGTATGAGAAGCTGATGTGCTATTAATTTTCTACTGCACTACAGACACAACACCAATTTTTTTCTCTCCTCTGCTATGAACCCTGAAAGAAATGAAGTCAGAAAAGTGACCTTGGATCACTGACAGCAAGAAAATACCTGTCTGAAAGAGAGATTAAAAAGCTTGCGCTGTAAGGATACACAAGCAGCTCCCGTAAAATTCTCAACACACAATAAATTGAGTTGTAATGCAGGTAACTGATAAAACAGCAGAGCATCTTTTAAGTAACAGGAAATGTTTGAACTCACAGCATTCATGTGTTTGTTTCTTTGCTATTCTNTGTTTGTTTCTTTGCTATGCTGTAATTTTTTCTCACTGTAAATCTTTGCCACTGAGTTTAATAGGACTTAGGCAACATCGTAAGGATCTCTGCGGTAATGTAATTGCTATCTGTAAACCCCCTCCTGCTTGACAACTTTCTTTACCAAGGGGAAATCTTCCATTTTTCAAGTGATTCATTTGTGATAAAAACTGACACA
>VZRI01003368.1:904-11987 GCA_013397515.1 Upupa epops
CATCTCCCCATCTACTCTGCACTGGTGAGACCTCATCTGGAGTTTTGTGTCCAGTTCGGGCCCCCTCACTTCAAGACGGACACAGAGCTGCTGGAGGGTGTCCCGAGTAGAGCAATGAAGATGATGAAGGAAGTAGAACACCTCCCATATGAGGAAAGGCTGAGGAAGCTGGGTCTCTTTAGCTTGGAGAAGAGGAGGCTGAGGGGTGACCTCATTAATGCCTATAAATATGTGAGGGGTGGGTGTCAGGAGGAGGCAGACAGGCTCTGCTCAAGGTCATCTGGTGATATAAAAAGGGGAAATGGGTGCAAGCTGGAACAGAGGAAGTTCCATCTAAATATCAGAAGGAACTTCTTCACACTGAGGGTAATGGAGCATTGGAGCAGGCTGCTCAGGGGGGTTATAGAGTCTCCATCTCTGGAGATGTGGTCCTGCTGTGGCAGGGAGATTGGACTAGGTGATCTTTCAAGGTCCCTTCTGATCATTAATGATTCTATGATTCTATAAGGCCATGTGGGCCAGTCTGCAAAACTGGCACTGTCAGTACTGTACATGTCTGTAACTTGACAGTTGTACTGACTGCAGGTACAATTTTTTCACAGCTTTAAATTCTCACCGAAATGCACTGTGTAACAGCACTGATGCTTCTCTCTCTTCTAGGTGTATAATGCAGCTTATACATAGCTATTGTAGCTAATGAGATGCTGCCGGATACAAGAAAGATACCATTTTAGCAAATTAGAGAGCTCTGACAAGCACTGTTGTCTTTATCAGAGAGTCATTTCTGTGTTCAGGAAAGAGTGAAGAGGAAGAAGAAAGGAGTAAGCAAAACTTGAGGTGTAGCCGTCACCCAGCTGATTGACAGATTTTCTGATGCAGCTGATGCTTTAATGGTCTGCTCAGGGGACATACAAAAGGTACACTTGCGGGAAGGTGTGCGGGATAGCACTGTGAGAGAGCAGAGCTGCCAGGTGTTATCATTTCCTGTACTTCTGAGGGTAATTTCTGTAAGTACATATGTAAGGGTGCTTCCTAGATGGAGAGCTTTTGTGTAGGGCTAGATGCACATGATTCAGCTCTCTTGGCTTATGACATCCCATAACTTCTTGGCCCATTCCTTTGTCTTTTGTTAAAAAAGTAACAAGTTCAAAGTCACTGAGTGTAAAGGGCATGAGAGGGAGCAAGAATGTTTTATAGTTTTATAGTGTTGAAATGGAAGTGTTCTCTGACCTTTCTTAATCCAAATTATTGTTAATGAAAGAACTAGTGCTGCTAAATAAAAGATACACTCTTAATCGTAGCATTAACTGTAATTACATGCCATTCAAAATATTTAATAATTTTGTAATTGCTTAAAGTGTTGTTATTTAGTGAACATAATTTACAGTAATTCCTTTACTCTTTCTTTGTCTAACCAATAACCATCTTTGTAATAGGTAATAGAATCATAAGCAGAACAAAACAGTACACATAAATGTTCAAAACATTTCTATTTGTCTTTTGTTTTAGCAGGAATCCAAAACAAAGTTAATCTTAGCAACAGGGATCAATAGAAAAGTGAGTGAAGATTCTTATTTCTTTGAAGCCAGTGAAGGCAATGAAATAATCCTCCTAAACAATGAGGGCCTTTAATTCAGAGTCTCAAACACTGAAGGGCACTGTGAAGTGGGATTTGCAGTGTTTCTGGTTTTAATCTAAACTGTACAAGCAGGTGCAGTAATGGGAGGTGAATTACTTCTATTACACTGTTGCAGTAGTACAAACCAAAAACCATAGAAAAGTCCCAAACCTGATTTACTAATGATTGAAATAGTAAAAATGTCTTAAAAAAAAGGCTTCCTTTTGTCTTACCCTCCATGTCCCCCCTCCCAGTTTTAATGGATTGATCTCTAGTTTCAATTTGGTAATCTTCTCCTGTCTTGGTGATTTCCGTATGTGTACAAGCTGAAAGACAACGATGTATGTGGGACTCTGCACCTGTGTGAGTTGGCCACCCTCAGAGGCAACATCTGATAGTTCTACAGTCTCCTGATGCCTTCAGTTGAAATGCCAGTATTGGGCTGAGCTGCAGAAGGCCTTTCTGTGAATTTTTGGAGATGACACATGAGGCAGGGTGCTAATGGATCCACCACCATGAGTCATGGGTGCTAGGTTCATTGGGTTGGTAAAACACAAGTAGGTAGGAAGAGACTTGCCAGCCAGGGCTCAAGCTCACTTTTTCCAAGCTATGGAAACAGAGCAGGCTCAGGACAGTGGATCTTCTGCTCTCAGAAGACTATTTGGCATGACTTGGTGGTGAGGCAAGTTGAAGGAATTTAAGTTGGCAAGGCCTGATGGCAGCAGCCAGGGTCTTGTTCAGCTCAGTGACATGTCCTGAGCCTGCTCTGGCTGAGGTCAGTCCACAGGTCAGGGTCTTGTCCAGCAGGGTACATGGCTGAGCATGGCTGTGATGAATACAGGGATAGGAACAACTTCAGAATAACTCAGCAGGGACTCATGGCCCAATCTGAACTGAAATTGGGCCTTAGGCCATGGGCAAGGGCGTGTTATCAAAAATCATTAGTGCCCTTGGGACCTTGATAAGGATAGGGGACAACAGCTCACGAACAATTTGAGACCATGAGTGGATCTTTGCTGGAAGGTGCAGTATTGTGCAGAAGACAGGATGCAAAAAGGAATACTGTGGTGTATGCTAAGGTGTCAAAACAGCCTGGCTAAAGAAGAACATGAAGGATTTTGCTTATGCTGAAGATGATGGCAGTGCCTTTGTGGACAACAGGAGGGTGATGATTTCACTCTCTACAATTCTGCCTACTGCATAGGCTTGTGAAATGCAACTTGCATTAAGATTCTTGCTGTCAGTCATCATTAGACCATTTCTTAATAATCTCCCGACTTCTGATTCACTTGTGTTCAATTTTAGTCTAGTCAGAAAAGAAAAAACTAATATTAAACACATATATTCAATATTTTCAATTTCATATCTCTTCCAGAAGGAACTGAAAGTTGTTTGATCATGCCTTGATCCTTTACTTTTTGTGTGTCTTTCCTTTTCTTGTAATGTGAGAGGTAGTTCAACTTTTGAACCTTATGTTAAAATGTTTGCCTTGGCCCTAAGCTGAACTTGGTGATTTTGCTACTTTATGCTTTTGTTTGTAGGATCTAGAAAGATATAAATGGGTGATATCAGACTTACAATGTGTTTGCGATTTTAATCATGATGACTGCAATCTTTGTGATGAACATTTCAAATGTTTTCTTTGGGGTTTTCTGTCTACCTGCAAGAAAAATATACAGTACTCCAATCCACCCACCTCCAGAAATTTGGGGGCCCACAACCACCAAAGATATCATAGAAGATTGGTTTCATGGCACTGGAGGGAGAGGCATGATGCCAGTGGGGTGTTCTTATCTTCAAATAAAATCTCCTTGAATAAGGTCCTCTTTGTTTCAGGAGATATGTATGCATTCATTTATTTTTTTCAGTTGCATGTTCAGAGATAACAAGGGGTGCACTAATTGCCTAAATAAGATTTGTAATTTAACAAATTATAATGTTCAATAAAATAATTTTCTTTGAAAAAAAAACAACACAGGTAGTACTTTCCTAGTCTGACAGCACTGGAACTAAAGTTAATTCAGAACTAGAAGAATGACATTCTAATAGCATAGGAAAATAGAAAGTGCTATTTATCACTGTTTCAGTGTGGCCAACTTGTTATTTTTATTGTTCTTCAGAATAATGGGATTTATTGAAGCAGTTTATCCTCAAGTCACATGATACATATTATGCATGAAGAATGAAAGGAATTCTATATAGCAAAGTATAAAAAAGCCTCTCAAATTTAACAGAAATCTACAGCAAGGAAAGCTACACTTAAAAAACCCATCCTATTTCTATCTGCAACAAGCAGAATACAAGTACATATGGAAAAGAAAAAAATTCTGTAACAAAAATCACACAAATAGCTGCTGCACTCAAATAAAAAAAAATATAGTTGTGTATGTGAAAGGCATTCAACAACCGTTTTTAGAACCAAATAAAGAATTAAATAAACATACTGGCTGCTATGTATTTGGGATATATACATGAACACTCAATATTCACAAATCACTAAAGTTTGGTTGGATACCTAAAATTCTATTGATTACTAAAGCTCAATAATGTCTGAAAGACGAGTTCAAAAGGACAGGAAAACAAACAAGTGATTACATAGTACTGGGTGTCAGCGTATATAAAATTCACTCTGGTTAGAGCAAACATTCTGACCAGATGAATAACCTTAGTTCAGTATGGCAGCAGCCATAACAGGAAACTGTTCAAATAGTGATTACATAAATTAATGATGATACAATGAAAAAGGATACTGTAAATCAGACAGCAGGGAATTTCAAGGATCACAAATCCTTGCCTAAAATAAATTACAGTAATAAATTCTAGCATGGATTGTTTCTTTTATAACAATGGTTACTAAGAAAATAGGAATTGTGAGCTAAAATTCCGGGACTTTCAAATCATCATAGTCTCTAGAAATTTGATAGTTTTATTTAGTTCCTGGCTTGCTGAAAGGTGAACAAAAGCAACAGATATAAAACTCTTTGGTTGCATAAAGTAATGTCTATTTGCTTGTATTCTACACGCAGTCAGCAAATTACACTCTTAATGTAGTTACTAAGTAGAAGTAGTTAACATTATTCCTACTCGCATGACCCTAGTGACTGACATACATTCACGTATCAAGATACCTGTATAAAACTGGTGTGTGATTCAGTCTCAGTGCTTGGCAGAATTTACTATCTCCTGGATCTACTAATTTTTACAAAACTAAAAAACCAACTGCCTGAAAGCTGAGAATAAGAATTAAAAACAAATAAATTATAAGATTAACTCTGAGAGTCCTGTGACTTGCTTTTCATCTCACTAGTTATGAGTTATCTCTCAGATGGCTTAACAGGGATGATCATTACAACATATCTCTGGGATACAATTGCAGAGATGTCCTTATGTTGTAATTAGAGAAAAGATACTGCCTCAGAGAAAACCATAATATAAACATGAAGTGCTTTGGCTAGCATTAATATCTTTTGATACGAAGTGGTCTGGCATCATAGGAAGCCAAAGATTTTTTTCACGTGGTATGCAAGTGAAAGACCAGTGCAAGTCTGCAGAAAAACACAACTCCAACAGTACTTGCAGTTTGGAAGTACTGTTTGGAAGTACTCCTACACTACCTGCAGGCAATTTCATGAAGTGTAAAAAAGAACTAGTGAATTTCAGTATTCTGCAGAGGTTTGCTCAGAATGGATGCTGGCTAGTCATCATACACTTAGGTAAATGCCAAATCAAGGTTTTGCATACATTAACCTACATTCCCATATATTTTTGGTCAAATAGTCTCAAAGTGCACACTGATGGCTCATGTTGAACTTTTCAGCCACAGGCACCCCCAGTCCCTCTCCTCAGGGCTACTCTCCAGCCAGCCACTGCCCAGCCTGTATCTGTGCTTAGTATTGCCTCTACCTTACACTTGGTCTCGTTAAACCCCATGAGGTTGCTTTGTGCCCACCTCTCCAGCCTGTCCAGGTCCCTCTGGATGGCATCCCTACCCTCTGGAGTGTCTGCTGCACCACACAGCTTGGTGTTGTCAGCAAACTTGCTGAGGGTGCACTCAATGCCTCCGTCCATGTCACTGACAAATATGCTGAACAAGACTGGTTCCAGGACTGATCCCTGAGGTACTCTGCTTATCACTGGCCTCCACTTGGACATGGACCCATTGACAGCCACACTTTAGGTGTAGCTATCAAGCCAATTCTTTACCCATCTAGTGGTCCACCCATCAAACTCATGTTCCACCAGTTTGGAGACCAGAATGTGGTGCAGGACAGCGTCAAAGGCTCTGCTCAGGTCCAGGTAAATGGCATCAGTTGTTTGCCCCTCATCCATTAATGTTGTGACCCATTCATAGGCCACCAGGTTTGTCAGGCAGGATTTGCCCTTGGTGAAGCCATGCTGATATAACCCAATCACCTCTTCACTATTCTCCTGCCTCAGTAGTATCTGCAGGAGGATCTGCTCCATGATCTTACCTGGCACAGAGGTGAGACTGACTGGCATGTAGTTCCCTGGCTCCTCCTTCCTACACTTTTTGAAAATAAGAGTTATGTTTCCTCTTTTCCAGTCAGTGGGGACTTCACCGAATTGCTATGACTTCTGGAATATAATAGAGAGAGGGTTAGCCACCTCATCTGCCTGTTCTCTCAGTACCTGTGGGTGTATCCCATCAGGTCCCATAGACTTGATCACTTTCAGGTTCTTCAGGTGATCACAAACCTGATCTTCACTTGCAATGGGTGGTTCTTCCTTCCAGTCCCTGCTGTTATCTTCCATGGCTCCAGGAGTGTGGCTGGAGTCCTTTGCAGTGAAGACTGAGGTAAAGAAGTAATTGAGAACCTCAGCCTTCTTCATGTCCCTTGTGACCACATCACCTGCTTCCTTTCTGAGAGGGCTCAAACCTTCCCTAGTCTTCTTTTTACCATTAATATACCTGTAGAAATCCTTGGTGTTCCCTTTGACCTCCCTGGCTAGGTTCAAACTGTGCCTTGGCTTTCCAAACCAGATCTCTAGCTGTTTGGGCAGCTTCCTTATATCCCCCCATTCTAACTGTCCTCCCTTCCACTCCTTTTAGAGTTTGTTTTTGTGTGACAGCGTGTCCAGGAGCTCCTTGCTCAGCCAGGTGGGCCTCCTAGCATTCTTCCCTGCTTTCCTCCTTGTTGGTATACATTGCTCCTGGACACAGAGAAGGTGATCCTTGAATACTAACCAGCCGTCCTGGGCCCCTCTTTCCTCAAGGGCTTTGTCCCATGATACTTTGGCCAGCAGATCCCTGAAGCAATCCAAGTCTTCACGTCTGAAGTCCAGGGTCGTAAACTTAGAACACTTTCTCCTGGTTGCCCTGAGGATCTCAAATTCAACAGTTTCAGGGTCACTGCAGCCAAGGCTGTCCCTGAGCCTCACATTGGTCACCAGCCCTTCCCTGTTGGTGAGAACAAGGTCCAGCATAGCACCTTTTCTTGTTGGTTCCTCCATCACTGGGAAGAGGAAGTTGTCAACCATACAATCCAAGAACAACCTGGATTGCTGGTGCCTTGTTGTGTTGTCCCTCTAACAGATGTCAGGGTGGTTGAAATCCCATATGAGGACCAGGCCTGTGATCTGGAAGCCGCTACTATTTGCCTGTGAAGGGCCTAATTTGCTTGGTTCTGCTGGTCAGGTGGCTTGTAGCAGACTCCTACAGTGACATCACTCTCCCCTGTCTGCCTTTTAAATTTTGACCCGTACACTCTCGACCAGTTCATCATCCTTCCCCAGGTGGAGCTCCACTGATTCCATATGGTCACTGATATAGAGAGTGACGCCTCCTCCTCTCCTTCCCTGCCTATCCTGCCTAAAGAGCTTGTACTAATCTATCCCTACATTCCAGTCATGGGAATCATCCCACCAGCTTTCAATGGCCTCCAGTAGCACAGTGGTCCTTAATTCATTCTGTTTGTTGCCCAAGCTCTGTGTATTTGCATAGAGGCACTGCAGCTGGGCTGGCCCTGTCCTTTTCTTGTGCCAATTGCCCTTGATTTCCTCAGACTGTCCTGGTGCATGGTCCCTGGCTTGCCCCAGGGTAAGTAGAGGGCCCTGTTTGGTGTAAGATTTCTTTCAGAGGATGTGTTCTAAAAATGCCTATTAGTCTGCAAAATGAGGTAAATGAATATTAGGACCTTTAGGTACATATAAGTTAGGATAGAAGCAGCAGAAGTTTGAGGACCTTGACTCTGAAGGACATTCTCACCTGCAATACCTGTTCGGGACCTTTTGCAGTTTTTCTTCTGATGTTAGGCAAGTGAGACTTATTCTTAGTAAGAACATTCACAACTTTTGCAGGGTTGGCACTCCTAAGACCATGTTTGTGGTATGAACAAAGAGAGTTTTAGAAGTGTTGATAGCTTATGTATTTTCAGTTCATGATGGGAATCACATTAATGAGAACATCTGATTGAGAATGGTAATGCTTATTCTCATATGAGATAAAACAAGTAGACAAACTGATAACAGCATCACACTCATGTAACTGATCCTTTCTCTTTTACTTCTATACAATGTACTATTTTCGGGGAAAACAACAGCTATAAAACTTCTTCTGGACAGTTAATTAATAAATCCATATCAATTATCTTTATAGTACTGTTAATCACAAACTCAGAAGTTTAAATCAGCCATAAATTCAACTGTATATTCCATTCTCCTAAGACCCATTGTGGGAGCATGCATACAGTACATTAGCTTTGGTTCACTCTTGCTATTGAATGGAGAGCATGTAGGATAGAAAGCTGATAAAAATCTGAGCGAAAATCTTTTAGATTCTTATATAGCAGTCATCACATCTCCCTTGGAACTGCCCCTCATTATCACTCTCACAACCAGTCCTGTACACATTCTTCAGGGAAAATTGCACTCAGTTACTTTCGCCATTAGAAAATGTGTTGTGCTAGGTACTTGGGAAGCAGACAGTTAATCTGACTCATCAGTGCTTGAGAGGTAGCCACTGATTAGCCATTTGGCAAATTACTCTGGTTGCATTTGGGTTGAGGGTATAATGAGGGGTGACTGGGGAGAGTGGAAGAGTAGAAAGTGTTGCGGAGAAGTTACTTGGAGGTGAATATAGCACATACAGTGAGCTATTCCTATGTGAAGGGATTGTACTGAAAGTAGAGAATGTGAGTGATCTGATGTGGTAGTGTTATGGATAAGGGGGATAGAAGAAATGGGGAGGAGCTGTAGATGTGTGGTAGTAGATAGCCTTCACTGCCAAACCAGCAGACTTGGGCTGGGTAGTACAAGTGCATTCTACCCTTTGTCAGTGAAAGATTATTGGATGATAAACTGACAAGAAATACTACTTTTACTGTGGCAATAACCAACAGTTTTCATATTCCCTGCCATACTATAAAAAAGGTACAAACACCTTTACCTGCATTTTCCTGAGATTTCCTTCCAATTCACTTCCCAATAGCGTTTAAAGGGTCCACGGAAAAGTATTGTATCAATGAAGCTATAATATTGAATGATTTACAGAAGCTCTGGGTTCAGGTATATATAAAAAGTATTTTTTTTCTTTGACAGACTGGATTTTTGTGGCTTTCTGATGTGGTTCAATTTAGACCTGATCTTGAATTCCCTTTTGGGTGAAAATTTGAATCGTGACAGAGGGTGTTTTGGTCTTGCAAGAATTGTTATTTTGCCCTCTATAAGTCCAGGCTGGCATCTTCTGAACTGTTATTTGGCTTGTAAGTTCTATGAACAAGTTAAATTTAGATCACCTGAAAATGCTAACACATTTAATTCCTGAAACTTCTATTGTGTTTTCAAGTAGGAAGATTATCTCCTGCATCATTTATTTTAAGACACAGCCCCAGCCCCATTATAATGTACTTTCCTAAAGCCTGGTCGTCTTCTATATTTTTAGCTCTTACTTTCCCAATGTATTTTGAGACAGAAAGGCAGTAACAGACAACTGTCTTTCTGTAAAATATAGTGAGGTTATTCTGTACAAATGGAATGAACCTCATTTTTTCATTTCAGATCAAAGTAGAAATCTTTTGAAGTTTAGCTATTTGATAAAAAAGGGCTTTATAACAAGCAGATATAGAAGTTAATAGGACATAGAGATATTTTATTAAACTGCAAACCATTATTAATATTGCAGTTTTAACTTGAAAGAAATATGTGAAATGACACCGGAAATTAATTAGATTATTTCATCATTCTTTTACATTATAAACTTTGATACACTTGCATAGATATATAGGTACATTGATAAAAAGACACAAAGACAAACAGAATTTTAATGAGTGGGAAGCTTTTATCTACTATCACTTTGTGACTTAATTTTTTCTGTTTATACTGCCTATTGATTCCGGTTGAAACCTGCTGTTTTAATGTTGTTATTGATATTCTCTCTGGGTTTTCTTCTAATTCTGGCATTGATATTACCTTGATCGGATTTAGTTTATTTGAATTGCCTGTAGGTTTCAGTCTCCAGAGTTTTTCACTGCTTATAGACATGCAAAGATAAAACCTCTCTTTTCATCTAAAAATCCTTGAGAGACTCTGAAAGATATAGCCGTTTTCTGAGAACATTAAAAAGAAAGAGACAACAATCAAAAGGAATATACTTCTCACCCAGCCTATTCAAGACTCCATTTCTATACAGCCAGCATATTCATTGACATGCACAGGCCCCTCATCTAGTCTGTTCCATTTTACATTTGGAAATGATGGATAGAGAAAGTTGTTTGTCATAAAGTCACAAATGTTTCCAAGCTCCCTGTTACAGGCTGCACCTTCACTGAATTGTCTGTAGTCCTAGCTAATTTGGGAAGTGGAACTGTGTAGTGCTCCATGTGATTTTTGCACAACGGTGAAAAAATAATCTTTAGCACATTCTTTGAATGTAAAAGAAAACCTCCCTTTCCAGTAGGAGAAGTTAATGTGCAAGGGCAGGAGAGGTAAATGAGGAAAAGCTAGATGTGTTCAAACTAGAGACAATTTCTGTACTTCCCTCCAGTAGGTCACTATTTGGTAGATGCTCCATCCTTGGAACCATTCCAAGTCAGGTTGGACAGGGCTCTGACCAGCCTGATCTTGTTGAAGGTATCATTGCATGGTGTTTGGATTAGATAATGTTTAAAGGCCCCTTTCAACCCCAAATTATTCTATGATTCCATGATTTTCACAATTTCCTTGTGATTCTTAGAAAGAAATGAGAAAACTAATGCTTAATTAAAAAAAAATATATTCTAACCAGTTTGGTCTTTCAAATTGTCAGGTTTTCAGTCTTGAAAAAGTAAAACAAAAAAGGAAATATGCCTCATCTTTCTGCTTGTTATCTCTCTGTCTGTAATTTATTTTATTTTCTTTCTCCTTTGTAAGGTCTGGGTTATTTTTTCTCTTTTCTTTCGGCTTGAGTGCAATCTTAATTCCGCGTTTGTTTTGGTTTCTTTTGGTTCTCTCTTCGCTCTTGCCCCCCCC
>VZRI01003368.1:15330-27370 GCA_013397515.1 Upupa epops
ACCAAGTCCAGGCAGGTTTCAAATGTCTCCTGAGAAGGAGACTCCACACCCCCCCAGGCAGCCCCCTCTAGTGCCTTGTCACCCTCACTGGGAAGAAGTTATAGTATCGGTCAGGGTTGGAAGGGACCACAGGAACATCCAGTTCCAACCCCCGCTGCCATGTGCAGGAACACTCCACCCTAGATCAGGCTGGCCAGAGCCTCATCCAACTCATCCTTAAACACCTTCAGGGACAGGCTCCCAACCACCTTCCTGGGCAACCCATTCCAGGCTCTCACCACTCTCACCGTGAAGAACTCTTTCCACACATCAAGTCTAAATCTCCCCATTTCCAGCTTTGCTCCATTCCCCCTAGTCCTGTCGCTACCTGAGATCCTAAACAGCCCCTCCTCAGCCTTTTTGTAGGCCTTGGGGGACTCCACTAGATACAGGCCTCCAACCAGACTCTGTCCCATTGACCTCTACTCTGTAGCTTCTATCCTGCAGCCAGTTCACAATCCACTTCACTACGCAATTGTTCAGACTACACTTCCTCAGTTTGGCTTTGAGGATGCTGTGAGAGGCTGTGTCAAATGCTTTACTGAAATCAAGATGGATCACATCCACTTCTCTGCCATCATCTATCCTCCTGGTTATGTCCTCATAAAAGGCTATCAGGTTGGTCAAGCATGATTTCCCCTTGGGAAAGCCATGGTGACTGCCCTTAATGACTCTCTTGTCCTTGATGTGCCTAGAGACAGAGCCAAGGACAAGTTGTTCCACCACCTTTTTGTGAATGAAGGTGAGGCTGACTGGTCTATAGTTAACTGGGTCATCCTGCTTGCCCCTTTCCTCCAGCCTCTAGGAACATCTCCCGTTCCCTATGACTTACCAAAGTGACGGAGCCTAGCAATGACTTCCATCATCTCCCTTAGCATTCATGGGTGCATCCCATCAGAACTATGATTTTATGCACATTCAGATTGCTTAATTGATCCCTAACCCAGTCCTTGTCAACCAGGGCAAGCTTCTCCTATGTCCTGACTTCCTCTGGGGAATCAGCAGTCTGAGGCTCATCAGGGCAGCCTCCAGCAGTATAGACAGAGACAAAGAAGGCATTCAGTGACTCTGGCTTCTCTGTATTTTCTGTCACCAGAGCACCTACCTCATTCAACAACGGGCTTACTTTGCCTCTAGTGTTAATTTTATCTGCAATGTATTTGAAGAAGGCCTTTCTGACCTCTCTTGCAACCTCTTGCAAGTTGTGTCCCTACATCCTCTGACTAGATCATCCCAATCATCCCGAGTAGCCATCCCCTCCTTCCATGTCCTAGAGACTTTCTTCTTCCTCTTGAGTTTACTCAGCAGTTTTCTGTTTAAGCACACAGGTCTTCTAGCTCCCTTTCTTGACTTCTTACCTGTTGGGATGCTCTGATCTTGAACGTGAAAGAAGTGGTCTTTGAATGTTAACCAACTATCTCAGGTCCCTTTATCTTCCAGTACCCTGTCCTATGGGATTTCCCCTAGCAATTGTTTGAAAAGGCCAAAGTTGGCCCTACGGAAACCCAGGGTTGTGATTCTTCTTGGCATTCTGTTCTGGCCACATTAGATCATGAACTCCATCATCTTATGGCTGCCACAGCCAAGGCTACCCTCAACCTTTACTGCTTCAACCAGACTCTCCTTGTTAGTGAGAAGATCCAGCAGCGCTCCTCCCTTATTGGGCTCATCCAACACTGGATGTCATCAATGCACTGGAGGATGTCTTTCACTTTACTCATATATATTTAACCATATGTATCTCAATAATAGTCCTTGTTTATTGGTAAATCTTTGACTGATTCACCAGATGAACTGGATACTGAACTTTTATTTCTATACATTATTAGCTGTCCTACAGCTAATTATCAACGAGAAGCCCTATATCAGCAATGTTATCCTGCTTCCCTATTCATTGACTTCAATAGTTTTGGGCATCATGCCTTTTTATTAAGAGTTTCTTACTGCAGTTTCTATCAATCTGCTCATTTGGATAATCAAACTTACTGCTCTGTAGTTTCTGGAGTAATTTTTTAAAACTAGTGTCATATTTGCTGTTTTGTCTTCTTTCATTCTCTTACTTGTTATATTTATTTTCCTTTATTTGGTTCTCTGAATTTCTAAACTGATATTTGAGGCTACCTATTAATTTTGCATCAGTGTGAGTTCACTAACTTTCAGGGTGCTGCTCATGTTTTGTTGGTGTGTCAGAATACCAACAGCTTGTACTACATGGAAACCTTTGTATCTAGCTATTTCCTCTGTATCTGTATTATTTACTTACTCATCTCTGTTTCACTGTAATTTCAAAAGTTAATTGCCAGGTAAACAGTTAATCTCAGGTTGGCAAGCATTGAATCAACTCCTCTCAGGCTGTACAGCACTAAAATAGTCTGTTGCACACTGGTTGGAAGTATTTATTTGCTAACTGAAAGTTAAATATTTAATTGTTGGATTCATTAACAACAGTATCACACAAAAATGTTGAATAGATTTTAATTTTCATACCAATATACTTTTCACTTTCATCTGTATTCTGCTTTCAAAGAACAATTAGAAGGCTCAGATATATCAAATCCAAGGCAACTATAGAATTCTGGAACCTTTTAAAGAAGTCAGAAATATGCTATACTTGAAATATTCTCAAACTCATGAATGTCTTCTCCAATTCTCTTCAAATATTCATGGAAAAACATCCCAGTCAGAGATGATGTTACAGTATTGAAATCCAAAGTTGTGATGAGTCATACAGGGTGCATTTGCTAAGCTTTGCTGTTGAAAGGATTACAGAATCAGAAAGTTGTTTAGGTTGAAATGGACTTCTTCAGGTCACCCAGTCCAAGGGCCTACTCAATCAGGGTCAGCTAGAACAGGTTGCCAGAACTATGCTCAATTAGGTTTTGAATAACTCCATGGATAGCTGTCCTGATTTGAGTTAGAACAGAATTCATTCCATTCAGTAATTTTACTTTTCATCTTTGTTTCCTTTAAGGAACTGCACTTACTTTAATGACATATTTGTGCAGACAGTGTCTACTTCTACAGCACTTAGTATTTACAGATATTGCTATGGACTGGTATGCAGAAAGGTTCTTATTTATTCTTGCTCCTAGAAATCTTTCATGTCCCATTAGGATGTGGTAACGCAAGACAGAAGAGGTGACCCTAAACTGACCAACAAGGTATTCCATTCTATATACATAATTTTTGGTATCAAGTTGAGGAATCATGAGGGTTAATCTCTCTTTTTCAGTGGCCAGCTTCTGAAGAGGACTCTATTCTGACTTCAGTCCCATCCATTTATTCCTGAATCCTGATTTGTAATCCACTCTCTGAATCTCGTCCCTGTCTGTTGCTAAGTCTAGTCTGGACTTCCTCAGTGCCTGCCCAACAGCATCAGTAGATAGGTGACTTGATTGTCATTGGTAGGTGTGGTGTTTGGTTTGGGTAGGGTTGATTTTATATATATTTGCATATATTTAATTTTCCTAGTTTTATTTTCATTAAAGCAGTTTTGGTTTACCTTTCCAATCTATATGCATTTCTCCCTTATTCCCTTTAACCTTCCTCTTGGGAAAGGAGAGGGATTAAAAGAGAGCCTCTCATTTGCCTAGTGACCAGCCCAGCCTCAAAACCCTGACAATGGCTTTGCTGGTCTTGCCTTGCTTGCTGCTGAGATACTGTCTTGGAGCGCCGGACAGGAAGGAGGAGGAGAGAGAAAGAAGCCTTGGTGTAATCAAAAGTGAAATTTACAACTGAGAATGGGGAAGTGGAAGGCAGAAGTCTAACAGGTGAAAGCAATGACAGGATTCTGGGGAAAAGTAAACAGAGACAGCAATTTTAGCATATTCCTTATACATAATCTGTCATGGAAACCAGATGTGTTAACTTCCACCTTTTTTTATAGTCAGTGAATAGTTTTCAAACCCACTGGTTAAGGCACGCATCATTTTAACTCTTTAATGACTGATTGATATATTCAGTCCATATCACCCACACTTTTCTGGTTGCGGGGCTGGAAAAGTCTATGTTATGATTCCAAAAGTCGAAATCCTGATGGTAACCTAAGAATAAATGCTAATATAGGTTTAAACAGCAGATGTTCCACAGTATCATTCCTTAAAAATCTGCATGAAAAGAGCATTTAGCTTGTAAAGTCAGACATTTGAAACTGCTAAGTCTCAATATATGCACTTCTTTCTACTTTTGTCCTTTTTCCGTAACTATTATGCTGCAGCCTTTAATGACAAGGTCAGACACAGGAGAAGCAAGACAGGTCAGCGTTGTGCAACCTATATCTCATTGGCTGCTGAAGACATCATCTCTGAGGGTGAACCAGGTTTGTGTGCCTTCTGCCTGGAAAATCTGTGCCTTGCATATTGCAGTAAATGGGGTAAGTGTGTGCAGAAGCAAGCAAGCACAGCGTTTCAGCCAGAGAATGGGAATGTCTCTGCCTCTACCATGGACTTACATGAGATATGAAGAGTGACATGTAATCATTCCAGATGAGAGAAACTCCTGGTTTTCTTGCACTCTGTGGATACCTATGCAGGACTGCAAACCAGATCTGTGGAAGTGATGAAACATCACTCCTGGAAACAGAAGTAAAACTGTCTGTTCTAACCCTAGATAGTTTCGAACACTAAGGAGCGTGTGTGTGTATGAGTGTGTGTGTGTGAAGGATCTAAATCTCTAAGCTTATTGGATAATTTTGAGGATTGTTCCATGAGATTCTTATATTGTTAAAAGGTTAATAGTACTTCTCTTTTTTTTCAATACAGATACTGTAAAGACAAGTAACTACTGACTGTTTGTGAACACAGCTATGTTCATGTCCTGGTTTGAAGTGGATTGCAGGCACCAACCCAGGACTGATTCAGACCTTCATTTTAGACCCAGGACAGTTCACAAGGAAAGAAATAGCTTTGTATACAGTATGTATTTGATTGCATTTTTTAATATGCAGGGATCTAAGCACTGAGAAAATAACTCAACATAGTCCTATCAATCTAAAAGTTAGGTGTTTTGTGTAAGTTCATGTCAACACAATGATCTGATGATTCATCCCATTCCAAGCAGACTCAGACAGAACAAATCACCCAGTATAGGTGCTGGTTGTCTGGCATTGGAGTAATTGCTCTCTGATGTAGTTACAAACTAATGAATTAAAAAGATAAAAATAAAAATGTGGTATTTCAATTATGTAGGACTTCTGTAAGATTTGTGGAAATGTTTCAGCTGTTTGACTGTGATGAGGAAGTAAGCATCTTAGGCCCACAGTCTAATTCCATCATATATTTTTTATATTGTTAGAGATGATCAATTAGTGTTATTTGCTGATGTTAAATCATATAAAATTTGACTGTATTAGCTACTATGTATCTTTCCACACTGTATGTTACATATGGACTGAATATTACTTCTGATGATGGAGAAAGTCTGCTTGTGTTTAATACTGTTCCCTGGAGAAATTGTTCAAGTGCTGTTCATCCTTCTGGAAAGATTATTCTGATATCAGTGAGACTTATCTGCTGTGTAAGTGCTAGTTGAGTTGTAAAGCTTCTCTAGGGCATTTTGTCAGGTGTTCTTACTGAGCCATGATGGTCTCTATGAGAAGAGAAAGAGCTGAGAAACAATTTCACTCTTCCAATTAAAATACATGGATGTGGTAAAAGGAATTAATAATTCCTTTTTTTTAGACCTCCCCCAAAATTTTAAGTGTGATGCAAAGTATATCCACTCCTCTTTGCTATCATGCAGGTTTTGAAACATACAGAATTTCGGTCTTAATTAGTTGGTTCTCTGCATTAATGTAGAATCTTACTTCACAGGAAAGAAAAAAAAGCTCTCCATGTAAAGGACTGGTTTTCTCGAGCTTATGCCAACAATTTAATCTTGAAAATTCTTCAGATTCTGTCCTCAGACAGATTTACATGTAGGGTATTCACATGTGTTTCAGAAGAGTTTGACCTCTGGGTTTTGCCTAGTTTAGGAATACTATCTGTAATATGCCCTGAAAATATTTCATGCCCATTTCTGTCTGACTGAGAGCAATTCAGGAACCACTTTGTAAGACACTTAAAGCAGATTTTGTAATTTTTTCATAATCTTTCCTTTTGTGATGTCTGTTAATTAAATTAAACACAAAATGTAGAAAAAACTGAGATTGTTACAGCAAAATTAAGAGCTGTTAACTTGTGGTTAAGAGTGGAAATAAAAGTTCTGCTGTAGTCTCAATTACAGGTTTTGTCTACAGTCTAGGAAATATCCCTTAGGACCTGAACTGTTCCTGTTATTGTAACTAGAAGGAAGAGATACACATTTTTTTAAAACTGTTTTTTTTCAGCTATCAAATGAAGTGCCAAGCTCTCCAATCTACCTGTGTGTAAAGATATTTAGATGTCCCTTTGAATTACACTGAGAGTCCTAAGGAAGTGAAGTCAGTCCTGTCTGCCTTGCTATTACAAAATGTGCATTTTTGTATGTTGCTCCTGTAAGTTACCAGTGTAATGGGATTGTTTGTGATTCTTTTGCTACTTGTGAAACAAGGCTGTACAGTCAGGGTTTAAGTAGATGGTGTTACAGTAGCTGGGTTTTGTCTTTGTTGCTCCTACAATGTCTGAGTAGTTTTGTGTGAGAGCTGTTTCTTTAAAATGTTGATAGCAGAAAGTATTGGTATGAACATAACAATAAAGCAGAGGAAGAAAGAGCAAAGAAAAAACAGAGCTGAAATCACTTCTTACATTTTTTTTTCAGAATTGTACAGGCTCTTTTCCAGCTAGCAAAATAAACAATTAAAGGCCTTTCTGTTTGATATATTATTCAAGTTAATGAGCAAAAACATGTTTGTTACTCCCATAATGGAGCCAAGAGAAGAAAATCTGTTTCAAACTTGTCATTGTTTGATGCAAGGTTGAGGATTAATATTCTTATTTCAGATCAAGAATTTCCCATTTCAGTACAAGAAGTTACTATTTTGTAACTTACGTTATGCAGAAATCAGAGTGTTCTCAAACAGAATTACATGAAAATAATAAAGGATATGAAACAAAAACAACTCAGTGATTTCTGATCTAACTATTGTGCATTAAATCTCAAGGAAAAAAAACTGCAACACTACAGAATAACCCATAAAAATGTGTGATAAGCCTATATAAAACTGAGAAAATGAAAATGGTGATGCATTTTTATATGTACATGTAGAATGTAAAATAACATACTTGTTGCAACTGCAGTATGTATTGAATTTAGTCTTTTTCTTACCTACTGGATTGTTAATACTTCCATAAAAGTCCAGATATCAGGCTTCAAATTTTTGTACTAATGGAACCTTTAACCTTTTAGGTCCTTCATGGACTTTTGTGCACCTTTATTATTAAGTTCTCAACTCATACACGTACAGGCTCTACTTTCTAATATGTTTGTCCCACTAGCAAATGGCTAGCTGTGGTTTCTAGATTCTAAAACAGAGAATCATAGAATCACAGTATGGTAGAAGCAGGAGGAGACCTCTGGAGATTATGTACTACAAACTCCCTGCTAGAGCAGGATCCCCACAGTCAGCCATTTGAGATGTATATGCTTTGTGTAGAAAACAGAAAAAAAATCTGTTTCTGTTTGTTTAGTAACACAAACAGTAGCTGAATATTCACAGCTTCATTCTCATTTAGACAACCTTTTCCACTTGATTGTTTGTGCATCAGGATGGGTGGAAATGGGTCAAAACTTTCTGGTGGCTGAAGTTCAAATCATATAGAGCTATTTAAATAATTGTTTTCTGGGTTTGATTTAAATATGTTAGATTTTTGTTAATGACAACTAACTCCAGAGTGTTATTTCTGCCATCTCAAAGTCCTCTTGGACTGTTGAATTCTGGCTTGAGTTTTAATATGCTAGTCAGCAAAATATTTGAAGGAGCAATCTATAGTTCATTGTATATCTTATTGTGAAATGTGTAGCATTTGAGGAGCTTTGAATTGAATTTTTAATCTTTTGCTTTTTCTATGTTATTTTCCTTCCTAATGTTATTTCTGTCATATTACTGATTCTAGAAGATCTTCCATGGTGTAGTAATATTCTAGCTTGGCTGTAAGGTTTGGGACTGCATTGGTCAACAGAGTTGAAAAGCAATTAATATTAATAAATATAATTACCATCCTCATAGGCTAAATGGAATAGAAGGACTCCTAATTCCCCCTTGGAATTTATAATAATTTACACGCCAGCTGACCTGAAGCATCTAGCCAGGCCACTATTACAAATTAGTGTCTTTTAGCAGTGTCAGCTTTGTATGGAATGAAGAAATGATTTACCATCAGTGCTTATTGATAATGGTGATTAAGCTGCATGTCCATTCTAGTTCTATGGGGAAGATTACATAGAAATGTTACAGCAAATGCACCTGTGTGACATTAAACATCCTTAAATATTCCTGCTCCTGTGATATGAGAGTCAACAGACCTGTCCTTACTCCAGTTTCTTTCCTGCTCAGATAGTTACTCAGTGTAAATGAGAACTTTCAATTTAAGAATCTTTGGGCTGATAAAACAACAGAATTTGTTCACTGTGCCTAGAAGTCTTTGTATTGTTCCCCCACCTTCTTCTACATATACAGTAAAATATGGTGCAAATAAAATATGTATTTAATGTATTTTTGCTTGAGGTCATTCTTTTTTATGATGGTTTTAAGGGTTTTGGTTTGTTTGAGTTTTACTGATAGTCCTTGTAACATGCATATGAAGTTTACTGTTCACAGTAATTTAAATTTATTTGTATTCCCTGCAAACTCCTAATTTTCATGTAAGTGCAGGAACAAAATGTTGGTCTCATTGGTCCCTTAATTAGGTGTAACTATTAAGTATTGTTGTGAGAAGGGCACCATTAAAAAACATCTTGTTATAATCCCTCCAAGATGTACACTGAGGTGCAAATTAAGAAGGTATAACCTAAAAGGTGTGATAACATTCCGCAATAAGAAGCCCAAGGAAAATGATCGCTGTCACGTAAAAGCAGATCTTGGCACAATCTATAATACTAATGCTTTTTATATGTAGGTTGCTGTATATGAAATGTTGTAGTAATTACCTCCTTAAAGAATTATCTTGATTGTTCATGAAAACCAAGCTGTATACAGTAGCATGAATAGACACAAATAGTGTCTATACAACATTCCTGTGGAAATAATCATGCCAATTATCTGTTGCTTTTAAGCTGAATTTAGTTCTTATTCAGCATATTTTTATAGAATGTCTGGTGGTGTTACGGAAGATTTCCATCCAGAGACAGCATGAGTCTTTTTTTAGGGTTATGTCAAAACCCAAGTTATTGAGACAGTAAATTTTCCAGCACATGGTGGTAGAGAACTCCTACTCCATTTGATTAACAGTCAGGTAGGTTTCTGAGGATTTCCCTAGGAATTAGAGTTCTTTGCTCTCAGTGAAGTGCTGCGTCCGATCAGATGGGCAGCCTCGGGATGCAGGTTGGAGGAGCAACAGTCTCGCCTACAGGAACGAGCAGTGCAAACAACTATTGAGAAAATGCTGTTGAAAGGGAGCTTACTTGCTTTCATGAACTCTGTAGATTACACTGCTCTAAAGAGGGAGAGGAGCATAAATCTTTTGATAGCAACTTGCTTGTCTTGACATTTAATACTCCACTGTAAGCATCCAGGCCTATGAGTGTGTTTGCATTCATAAATGTGAGTAGGTGTATAAGGCCTCATACCTTATATGAGGCCTTAAACTTGTTCATGCAGATGAAATTTATCCTTGACTATGAGAAATAACAGCTACAAATCTGGCTCCAGAAATTGTCCAACCACATTATCTGTCCCAAACTGACTGGAATAAAGGGAAAATGTTTTGTGTCAGACTTCTTGTTTCAAAAGGGAAAGATGACCTGCTGGTCATTCATGTCTTCCTTCAGGCAGTTTTATTTAACATATTGGTGAGAAGGGTTAAAACTGGAAAGATTGCTTTTGAAAGAGATTCTATGCTAATGCATTTTGGGGCTTGGGATCTGCCTTTCATTTGTTCGTCATTCCTTCATTGTGGAAGTTCCAAAGTAACAGCCAAATGGTAAATTGTCAGACTCTCTAAGTCTTTTCATCCCACGTCTAAGACCAGGCATGGGAAAATATGGATGGGTATGCATTCCAGAAGCCACATTTGTGTGAACACACCACAGCTGGAACGATGAGGCCTCTTGCAGCACATGTGTAAAGTCCAGCTGCCCAGGGGCAGGCACAGATCATCTTCACAGCCTCTCTGCAGCTGCCATCATTTCAGCCACAATGTCTGTGTCATCCTGTATCTAATTATTGAACCAGAGGGCTATAGCATTCCCTATCTTTGAGTCCTAGACAACAACTCATAAGGGAATGGCTTCCCACATATTCTGTCTGCCTTGGAGGATTTATATACTCTGAAAAGGTTTCTTTAGTTTTTTTAACATTGGAAAAAAATTTTCTAGAAATGTAATAGCATCCCAGAATTTAAATAAGCATGCTGTTAACAAAAAAGAAATGCATTTTTGACTTGTCTGCATCCTGCTTAACCTGGAAAGAAAAATATTCAGATGCTGTTCTAATTGCTCTGCAGGGGCAAATAATTTATATGGGAGGAATTGTTTAAAATGAAAGGGACAGTCTCACTCTTACTGTTTCCTCTATAGGCTCTAGATCACAGTTGTTTCTGCATTCCCTAGGGAAGTGCTGAGCATGTCTTTCAACTGTAATTGATTCTAATTTTAAAAAAAACCTCCACCTTAATATGTAAAACTTTAAGAATTATTGTTTCTAACTGAGGAAAGATAATTGTTCTTCTCACTGCTGCCTCCTGATTAAGTATTTAGTTGTGTATTTGATATAATCATCATCTGCTGACAGGTGACAACATGCAAAATGGCCTGTGATATCCTGCAGATGTGCACTGAATACATCTAAGCAGGATCCTAACCCATGTTCTACCGAAGTCAACTGTAAATCCTGCTGTTGACTCCAGAGTGGCAGAATTATTCCTCCCTAGAAAAGAAAAAGTTTGTTTACACTCTTCTGATCAGTGGCATCATTTCAGAATAGGTAATACCATGAAGAAATGAAGAAATCAAACCCATCATTTTTATTCATAGCATATGGCATGCTCATTAAACTTTGAAATAGCCATTTCCTTTTTGTGGTTTTTTTTTTTTTCTTTTCCTCCTCTATCATGTAAAATGCATCTTAAGTCCCATAAAATACTGTGGTGTGACCCAGAACATACCGAATCTTTTCTGTTTTAAAGCTCTCTATTGTTCAAGGTGGCATCAAGCTCCCACTATGTCAGCACTCCCCAGGAGACCCACTGTGTCAGCACTCTCCAGGAGACACTGGTGAGTTCAGGGAATGCACAATTACATATTCTTACCTCTACACCTGGGGTCATGTCTGTTAGTACTAGGGGTTGTCCATTATCAGTCACTGATTCTGCTCCAGCTGTGAGAAAAATTTTGATTCAGGGAGAAAACATAAACTGATCTCCTTTCACTCTTCCACTAAGTTTAAATGGATTTGCTTTTTCTGTGTTGTGGGTTGGTACATTGATATAGCACTTTTACTGTAACAAGGGTATTATTTTTAAGTTTCCATTATCAACTCTACTGTGACGTACAGCTGTGATTTTTAGCTGTTTGAGGACATCAAAAAAACTCACTGACTTATTTTGCTTTAGGTTAGGCTTCTAGGCACAAGCTCATGTAATTTAAAAGATCACATCACTGAAACAGCAGCTCCAAAACATGTTTTGTTAGGAAAGATGCCTTCTATGCCTTCAGGATAAAACTATTACTGATTGCTTTTAAAAGTGTGTGTCATATGCATGATGTTAACTTCTACTAGCTCTGAACATACACCCTGCTACATCTCTTTCCCTCTCAGTCTTTCCTTTATATATCTGTGTGTGAAGAAATCTCTCTCTCCTCATTCTCTCTCTCCTCATTCTCTCTCTCTCTCTCTCTCTCTCTCTCTCTCTCTCTATATATATATATA
>VZRI01003368.1:27404-39904 GCA_013397515.1 Upupa epops
TATATATATATATATATAGACAGTAGTGGTGTGCTTAGGAACCTTTGAGACATCTCTGCAATGTATTTCCTGGCATTGTTTAGGCTTCAGTGATGTATAGATGTAGGTTATTAATGCTATCAATGCCTGAAGTATTACTGTATCTATAGACTTATGTTTTATATTATTTTATCAAAGAGAAGTAATTACTATAATAACTTCACTATCTTATGCTCTAAAAACCATTACAAAAAGAACAATATAAGAATACTAATAGCAATTCATTACATGGAGTACTGCATGATGCTCTGGATCTCCCATCACAAGAAGGACACTGAGCTGTTGGAGCTGGATCAGAGGAGGGCCCTGAGGAAGACTGGAGAACAGTAATAGCTCTTATAAGGACAGGTTGAGTGAATTGGTGGGTGTTCATGATGGAGAAGAGAAGGCTCCAGTGACACTTAATTGTGGCCTTTCATTATCTGAAATGGGCCTACATGAAAGACGGGGAGAGATTTTTTACGATAGCTTGTTGTGATAGGTTGAGGGATAATGGCTTTAAACTGAAAGAGGGTAGATTTAGGTTAGAAATTTAAAAAACACAGAAAACAGTATATTAAGGATGGAAAGAGACCTCTGGAGATCATCTAGTCCGACCTCCCTGCCAAAGAAGTGAGGCCACACTTCGGGCAGGGCACACAGGAACATGTTCAGGTGGGTTTTGAAAGTCTCTAGAGAAGGAAATTCCACAGCCTCTCTGGGCAGTCTGTTCCAGTGCTCTGTTAGCCTCACCTTGAAAAAACTTCCTCATGTTCAGGTGGAACTTCCTGCATGGCAGTTTGTGCTCATTGCTCCTTGTCTTGTCACTGAGCATCACTGAAGAGAGACTGGACCCATCCTTTTGACAGTCACTCATCAGATATTTATAAAGATTGATAAGATCCACTCTCAATCTTTGAGCAACCTCATCTAGTGGGAGGTGTCCTTGCCCGTGGCAGAGGGCATGGAACTAGACAAACTTTGAGGTCCCTTACAACTTGTGGATTCTGTGACCCTATGTATTAGCAATTAGCACAAGCTGTGTAGATAACCTTAGCTAGGGTTAGGCTATTTAAAAGTCAAATGAACAGTAGATCTTGCATGTGAGAGCGAGCAGAGACTCAAAAAAAGCAAACATTGGGTAGCGTTTTTGTGATTATGAACATAGATTTGTGTGCAAGTGAACAAAATCCTTAAACTAGAATCTCCATAATTAGCTTAATGATCTCATTTCTTAATAGCATTCTTAAATATCCCTTATTTGTGATGTTAGCTGTTTGTCTCTGTTCAAGCACTTGGGATTTTTTTGTGTTATCCACTTAACAAGTAAGGAAATTTTCCATGAGAGATCTGTGTTGCAGTGTTCTTTATCTACATATTGTATATTTTCATTTTTTTCATTTCTATGGAATCACATCTTTTAGAAAAGATTTTAAGTCTCTATCTAGATAGATAAATCACAAAAACTTTATCACCTCCATTTTTTTTTTACTTTAAACTCTGGAAGTTATGATGTAGATTGCAAAGTCACTTGTAAGTAATTCAAAAAGTAACTTTCGATATATCTTGCAGACAGGAATGCCAAATAAGATTAGTATTTCCCAGAAAGAACATTGGGATGCCTCTGCTTTTGTATCCCTAAGTGAACACATGAATGTGCCACAAACTGGAAAACAACCCCTCCTCATAAAAGCCAGAAACACAGTTTGAGAAATGTTTTTACTGTAAAATTTCTCCAAGCCTCAGGAAAGACTTCTGTGAGTATCAGGAATACTGTTAGAGATTTTCTGACAAACTAAACAGCATATCTTGATCATAAAGTTTCCTTCATACTAAGAAAGCATATAGAGTTTTTGAATCATGTGCCTGAAGAGACAGGTCCATGTACTGGACATCTCTTGAAATAGGTGACTCTGTCCATTTAATAGTTGCTTGTCCTGTCTTGTTCATTCTATTGCAGCAAAAGGAAAATTAACACTACATTCTGTCAGTAACCATTATTGATTCTGACTAAAGTAGCAAAGGAATAATAATTGCTTCTCTGTAAAGTGATTTATGAGCCATGATAAAAATATTTTATTGTATAAACTTCATATTTTCATGCAACAAAATAATCTTGAAGCTTTTCTTGTGGCTGATGCTAAACCCCATATTTCTGAGCTACAACTGACAAACAGAGTAGCAATTGCAACCCAAACCACACTATAGCACACAAGGAAAGCTCTCAGTTGGCAGGATTTTATTCTTTTTCAATTTACAATTTATTTTATTAAGCATGACACATTTATACAAAACCTTCACATAACCAATGGAATCTCATGCCACTCTTGTAACCTCATGAGAATAACACTGCTGAACCTGAGATCCCAGTTCACAAACCTTACTGCATTTGTGGAGGGAGCTTTGTATATGATCACTGAGTTAAAAACTGTCCCAAAGCATGTTCAGGAAGGATAGAGTAGAACAAAGTTTCATTTGCAGCTATTTAAATCTGCTGTTTCTTAATGGAAATGCTCAACTTTGTAAATCAAAATGTTTAATATGCTCTTTTGCACATAATACATATAATTCATGCTCTATTGTAGATGGTGTATTAGACAAATTGTTATGGTAATTGTTGTTTATGTATTAAGTAATATAAATGCAACGACTACAAAAAAATCTTAGTGAACACACTAAGAGACAAATACATATTAACATACAGGGCAACTAGAAGTGCTTCTCACAAACATCTCTGAAATGTTTGCATAAAATTCCTCTTTGCTTATGTTCCAATCTCTCCACACAGTCTTTTTATGAAAATTCCTCCAAGTTAAGTTTTTTCTTTCAAGTGTTCATGGAAAATGAATTTCAGGCTCACAGCCAAGATACATTTAATTATGAAACAAAATTAGTTTAATAGTGAACCTGAATTTGTTTGTGGAAGAAATAGAGATATGCAACTTAATATTATCAGGGAAAAGAAACAATAGTCTGCATTAGGTGACCAAGGAAACAATTTAAACTTCAGACTGATGACAGCAGCATATCATGTGTGGCTATAGGCATGGTAGTTCGTGATAAAGCTAAAATGCACAAGCAGAATCCATAGTTGGCTAGTTGCAAAGATTTCAGAACAGAATATGATTACCTTAGCTTCTGCAGGCATTTTACCGTCCTGTGAATTCTGGGGTAATACATATGGTGTCATGCAACATTGCCTTCAGTCTAGGTAGGTTGTCCATAGCGTTACTTGTCATTTGGGTACAAGTTACACTACTATATTTCAGGTCCATTTGGAAGAGTTTGTTGTCTATAAGAGTACAGTGTCCACACTATTCACATAACTTCTTCACAGTGAGGGTAATAGAGCATTGGAACATGCTACCCAGGGGGGTTGTGCAGTCTCTTTCTCTGGAGACATTCAAGACCCGCCTGGATCTGTTCCTGTGCAACACCGTCTAGGTGGTCCTGCTGTGGCAGGGGAATTGGACTAGATGATTTTTTGAGGTCCCTTCTGATCCCTAATGATTCTATGATTCTATATTGCTTGAAATATGTGTTTCTGGCCATATTGACACTGGGCAAGTCAAACAGAGTAAGCCTTCCTGGAGACAACGTGTTCTAATAGAAAGCCTTGAAAAACTGAAGTCTAGAAGTCTAGAACCTACTCAACCTTTGTCTGTGAGAGCTTTTATAAGAAGTTATGTGTCACTCGCTAGTAAGGATTAACAATTCCATAACAACACCTATTAGAGATTCTGGAAATGTACCTAGAATCTCTATTTTGTATAAAGAATTGCATTTATTTATTTAAAACTTCCACTTTTCTCAATGTAGATAACAGTTCTATTTTGGCTACAGAACTAATAAAACTGAGATGGTCTCTAGAGACCAGCTGATCTGTTTTACCTGTGTAACAGGTGTTCTTGTTGGATTGTGCTGCTGCAAATAGACAAGCAAAAAGTTTTCCAGAGTAATGATGTCCCAAGAGACAAGCAAATAAAGAAAACATGCGGATGAGAGATGAGACATCACACAAACGAAAGATTATGATAATCCAAGGTTGGTAGGCATTTTTTGATAATTCCTTCTAATGGAATAAACAAGTTCATTGAAATAGGAAGTATGGAAGGGAATATGGACACGATTCATCAATGGTGGTCATCAATTTTATTAGGTTTATGTCAATTTTATTAGATTCAAAACTAGTTTTAGATGATAAGGAAAGAATTAATAAGCTGTCTGTCTTCTTTTTACCTGAGTGAGAAAGTTCTTTAGAAAGCTCCAAAGTGTTTCAAAAGGTTGATTGGTCTCTGAATACTACAGTTGGTGGCAGAGTACAATCAGAGGACAACTTTATTTAAGTTATAAAAATAAGAAGGATGGAACTACTTTGGCAAACCTTAAGCTCTTGTAGGGCTTTATATGTTAAGCAGGTGAAGGAGAATCTGAGGAGGGATGAAAAGGGTAACATTTTTGTAGTTAATAATGAGGAAGAAAATCTTGATAGCAGCATACTGAATATATTACAGCTGAGAAAAATGTTTGCAGTCATTAAGATCAGAAAAGAGAGGACTGGAAAAGACAAGATGTGAAATGGTGAAAGATTTTTCTGTGAATAGTAGTAGAAAGATCAACAGTCTAAAACTGTGCATGAGGTGAAATTTCAATCCAGTTTGAATGTGCTGCTTTGTAGAAAATATTGAGCAAAACGTAATTCCAAAGATAATGGCTTTTAGGACTTTGGGCAATGAGACAAATTTATGTTTTGGAGAGGATATTCAGAAAAAGAAGAAAAAGCACAAGTGCAAGCAAAGGGAGTAAAAGGTATATACTGAGAGAAAAGTGGTGGTTGCATATGAACACAGACTAACAAATGCAGTGCCATCAACTGTGGTTGGCTTGGAGAACAGCAGGTGGGAAACTTTCTTTGTGAACCATCCTTGGATGGAGCAAAGAAGCCTGAGTTATCTTACTGAATGATTTTTCTCCTCTTCTTCTGCTACCTGTTTGGAGTGCAAATACAGGAAAAGCAGGAAAATTTGTCAGTCTAATGAGGTGTTTTAGCTATCACAGTACTTCAGCTGTAGTATTTTGAAAAAAAATTGATGGCTGATTTCAGGTAGAATGGCACAGGATTTCTTTGTGAAGGTCAAGAAGTCAAAATTTTGACAGGGATGGTGATGAAATAATTTAATGTCTCAGCTGTGTGGGTGCAGATGGTCATCCACATGGGGGATATTTTTCCAGCAGGTTATTGAGTCAATGAAGCTGGCTGCCTGCAGTTTGGCAGTTATCCATTAATATGTAAAACAAAATTTTGGACTATGCAAAAACTGGGTGTTGAATTCCATTTTATGTTGTGCTAGGTCTGTCTCATGGCCTCGTGGTCATGGGTGATAGGAGGATTAAGAAATGGAATTTTGCTATTGGCACACTTATTGACAATAGATTGACAAGTACATTTTGGGGAAAACTTGGTTGTTTCCACCTAGGTGGGAATTATTGGGGTTTTTGGGTTGGTGTTTTTTTCTGGTTAGTAGAGCCCACAAAGATGCACTGAGAATTACTTACATATTTGCTTCCAGTACTAATTATGTTTACTATTAAGTCTCATGCAGAACTCCATGGAAATGAAGTTAATTATTTATTCTTGTTCTTGAGTCCCAGTTTTGTACATTGCACTCATGTTAAAAAAAAAGAACAATGCGCAAGAGCCAACTCCACCAGCCAACATTGCTTGGTCAACTGCAAGTGTTAATATATCAAGGAAATAGAGTAATAATAGCTACCCAGGCAATAGAAGAGAAAATAATTGAGCTGAAAAGGAAAGCTGTTTTGGCAGTAAGAATTTGGTGCCTCAACAGAGAAATGCATGTGCCTGTCTAATGTGGGCCCAAACTTGTGGGGACTAACTTAGAATCATAGAATCATCAGGGATCGGAAGGAACCTCGAAAGATCATCTAGTCCAATCCGCCTGCCACAGCAGGATCACCTAGACCAAATTGAACAGGAACAGATGCAGATGGGTCTTGAATGTCTCCAGAGAAGGAGACTCCAAAACCCCCCTGGGCAGCCTGTTCCAATGCTTGATGACCTTGAGAAGAGCCTGGCTCCATCCTCCTGACACCCACCCTATTTATAGACATTAATGAGGTCACACCTCAAAGAGGCAAAGAAAGCGTTCAGTTTGTCTGCTTTCTCTGTATCCTCTGTCTTCAGGGCACCTAGCTCATTCAGCAGGGGCCACACATTGCCTCTAGTTTTAGTTTTACCTGAAATGTATTTGAACAAGCCCTTTGTGTTACCCTCTCTTGCAAGGTTTAATTCCACGGAGGTCTTGGCTTTCCTAGTTGCATCCCTACATTCTCTCACCAGAGCCCTATAATCACCCCAAGTGGCCACCCCCTCCTTCCATGACCTATAGACTTTCTTCTTCCTATTCTGTTTGCCCAGCAGCATCCTGCTTTACTATGAAGGTCTTCTGGCTCCTTTCCTTGACTGTTTGCTGTTGGGATGCTCTTGTGTTGTGCTTCAAAGAAGTGGTCTTTGAATGGTAACCAGCTCTCATGGCCCCCTTTACATGCCAGTAGCCTATCCCATGGGATTTCCTCCAGCAATTGCTTGAAAAGGCCAATGTTGTCCCTTCTGAAGTCCAGGGTTGTGATTCTGCTAGGTATTCTTCTTCTAACACATGAGACCCTGATCTCCACCATCTTGTGGTCACTGCAGCCAAGGCTGCCCTCAACCTTCACTGCTTCAACCAGACCCTCCTTGTTGGCGAGTACAAGATCCAGCAGCACTCCTCTCATAATGGGCTCCTCCACCATTTGTATCAAGAAATTGTCACCAATGCACTGGAGGAACGTCCTGGACTGGGGATAGATGGCTGAGTAGGTCTTCCAAATATTAGGGTAGTTAAAATCCCCCACGAGAACCAGGGCCTGTAGCTGTGAGACTGCTGTCAGCTGCCTGTAGAAGACCTCATCAACTTCTTCATTCTGATCTGATGGCCTGTGATAAACACCCACAACAGTGTCACCCATGCCAGCCTGCCCCTTGATCCACACTCACAAACTCTCAACTCTCTCCTCATCTGCCCCTGGACAGAACTCAATACATTCCAGTTGCCCTTTCATGTACGGAGCAACTCCACCACATCACCTTCAAGCCTTTTATATTACTTTGAAAGACTTAGCAATCTTAATAGTCAAGACTTAAAGATTTTCAAGACTTAAAATTTTCTGAGAAAGACAACCTCTTTTAATGAACCTGTACTCCATATTGCTGTCAAACAGGGGTTCAGATAGCGCACACACAGTTGAAGTCAAGGGCAGAACTCATCTATTATCTCTCTGTATCTTAAATACTACATTAGTCATCTCATCTTGTGTTCAGCAGCCACACATAGGTGAATTTTCTGTATGTTTTTCAATATAGCCTTTTCATAAAATCTGTCATTTCCTTCAAATCTCATTTTACATAGATGACTTTTAAACACTGAATTCTGGATTTCCAGATGGCAGAAAGAGTCAAGGCATAACCATAACACAATGTTTGTCTGAAATTTGTTCAATTTTACAGTCTGGACAAAACTATATTCAACTTTGGCTCTAAAACTTCCCAAGGATGGCTAGAATTTGGATATAAACGATTCTGGAAAAACTTTAAGTGTCTCTGAGAATTCATCAGGAAATGGTCTTTAACACCTGTCAAACATTAAAAATTCTTGAGCCTGTGTACAACCAAAAAAGTACTGACTTACATCAGCTAGAACTAGCAGTGTTTCCAAGCTTTCTGAGATCAGCATCCAAATAAAGAGCAGCTGGCAGAACTAGAACCTGGAAAAACATGAAATTATTTTGCTAGGAATACGGAATAGCCTCCACAGAGAAAATGATGTACATAACTTCCCCATTTTTTCTCAAAGTTGATGAGACACAGGAAAAAAAATTAAATGGGAAGTGTTAATTAAAGAGAGAAAGAAAAAAGAGGTGAAAATCATAGCTGTAAAAAGATCTGACAATATCAGAACTGGGTGACAACTTTTGGAGAGATACCCCATAAGAAACTGTTGGACTGTGAATGTCATGTGAGGGGAAAATGGCAGGACTTGGTGTACTTCTTTTAGTGTGTGCTGTTCTGGTGAAGACAAAAATATGAGAGACAGTCAAATAAATTCTCATCTCTGGTTTCCAGCTGCTGGTAAAAGCAAATGCTGCAGAGTAGAGTGAAAGCTGAAACCAGGTACAGCTGAAACCCTGAAACATCAGCAATATTACAGAGACATTCTCCAGGAATGAAGTTGCAGTAGATTAGGCACTTGACTGTTTAGGTCTGCAGAAGAAATATCCTAGCGTATTATTTCAGCATACCAATGGTATGGATTTAATTTCAGATAAAGATTGCAATCTGTTTGCTACCACACTTGTGCTTTTCTTGAGATAGTAGCTAGAATTTGTTTCTTAAACTTTGTCATGGCAGTTCCACCTCTTTAAATGGAAGTGTTGTCATGGAAAATACTATGGTCTGTCTGATTTCAGTTCTCTTTTGAAATGCATGAGTTTGGCTAAACAAAAGATTAAAATTAGCAATTAAGAACTCAATGTAATATCACTATGGTGCTTACAGCTGCTTGTTTTTGTACCCCATTGTGCACCCAAGCCCTCTGTTTTCTTTCCTAGAGTCTGCATTTCTGTCTTCATTAGCAACATTCCCCCCCCCACTGCCTGTAGCCTCTGATGCTTTACTACTTTCAGGTCACCATGCAGCATGCTTACAAACCTCCCATTTCTGTGTCATTGGTAAATTTGATCGCACTTGAAAGTATAGCAAACAAACACCTGACAAAAGAAGAGACTCATTAACAGCCTTCATTTCCTATGCAGCAACGCAAGCAAGCACGCACAGGCATACATGAGAGTTCTGGCAGAAATACAAAGGAATTGTGCTTGAAGACTGACAATTAAAACTTTCTTAGGAAGCAGCACTGCCTCCTTGTTTCAGCTGTGCACTGTGAGACTGAAAACAACTCCCTGGACCACCTGCGGTTACTCCACAGAGATAGTCTAGGGAGTACAGTTTGAAAACACCTGCCAAGCGTTGGTCTCTGTCTCTGAGCAAGCATCTTGCATGCTTGGCAGACTTCTTATTTGTTACAGCACTCAGCATCCTGCCAAACTTTGCTGAAATTATTTACCTTGGCCCTTTGGAACAGATGTAACATAAGAACAGAAGATGAAGATGCTACTTTGCTGGCATCCTTGCATCAGATTCATTATTAAGGCTCACTGGACTTTACACATTCTTGTTGCATTACACAAGGACATTTTAATCTCATCTCCAAGAAAGATAAAGAAACAATTTGCTTTCCTTTGTCCACATGGTGGGACTATACCTCTAGAGACCTACAAATGACCAGTTGCCTTGAGGACAAATGTTGTGCTGTTATGGATGAATAGCTTTCCCCAGCTGATGCAACAGCCCCATTGTCAGCTGGAGGTTATGTCTGGTGTAATTCTGCCTGTGTGGGCCATAGGGTGATAGTGTATTCTTCCTGGAACCTAGGGCCAACAGAGGTTCTTATGACTGCAGCCAACAGGCTAGCCCAGCACCAGGTCACCAGCTTGTTCCAGAGCCGCATCCATCAAGAGCTGCCCTATTGTCTTTATTATGTGCCATGCCTTCAAGGATAGCAAGAATTTGTGCTATAGGGAGAGACTGAAACCTTTTACCCATTCAATTTCCCCCTCCAAATATCCAGATGTTCTCCTGCTGCAGTGCTGGCACCATGCAGTTTGCTACTTCATTACCATGACTTCTTCAAAGAATGGGAGACCACTGGTAAATGGCAGGACAGCAGGAATAAATGATGTTCAAGTCACATCTGACATCTATGAAGTGCCAGGATTAAAACTGTTAATGCGTGTTCATAAGAAGAAGGGTTATTAGACTCACATAGAGAAACTGTAATTGAATGGTTCTTTCACTTATGTGTTTTTTTCTTAGTGTGATAATTACCAAATATTCAGAAGTTTGAAAATCCGACATTATGGTTATCTAACATTAATTTACTTGATAGGTGTATTGTCAAGCAAGATAGTTTTATTTATTAAAAAAAAATTGTGTACCTCTCTCTGCAACATGGATGATGTCTTCTAAGTGAATTACAATTATACAGTGAATGAGTTTGCTTGAAAGCTTCAGGCTTTATTTCTCATAGAAGATGCAAAGTGAGCCTAGAAATAATATGAGACCTGCAGGAGAAGGAGGATAGCTGAATGTCAGACTCCAGTGCTGTGCTTTACTATTTCCCCTTCTATTATTTGTCACAGCTCTTTCATGTGATGTTGCACAATAACTCTGATCATCTTGAAAGTTGGCTCCTGTTGTGCGTTTCTTGCAATTAAATTACAGTCAGACTGGAAGGAGATGAAAGTGCAGCCAAGGCTTTTAGGAGTGAGGTCTGAGGCTGATACAGTGATAACCACGAGATGATTCAAAAATCTAGGAAGATTTTAAGATTAAAAAATGTAAAAAATGTACTTTTTTTTTTAAATTTCTTCCCTTTTTTGCTCTTATGTCTGTAGATTGTCACATAAGGCATGCTATTATTACTGCCTACTAACTGACCTACCACATTTTTCAAAAAAAAGAAGAAAAGCAAAAAAATATACACTCTTAGGAATAATTGTTCTGATTAATTTATACTGTAATTTTCAGTTGCATTAGTATTTTCTTTGAATACTTAGTGGAAAAATGTGATTAAGGAATGGTGTAACATGTACAGCTTCTATAAACATAAATGTTTTTTGTAGAAGAATTTACAAATAGCAGTACAGTACATAAGTTTTTGTAAATAGATATGTTGTTTTTTTGCAACCTGCATGTCAGTCACATTTGCTTAATTTTTCTTGTGTCTGAAACAAGACTATGGAGATGAGAGACTAGACATGTGTATCTGTGTTTCAGGTTGGATCATGAGTGAGTTTTGAAGAAATGTGGACACTTAGGAGTGGTGCACACTGTAAAATACTCTCAATGTGTTTCCTTTAAAACCATTTTGTTTCAAAAAGAAACAACTAGAAGGAGTGGTCCTCCGTGTTTATGCCACCACTAACTGTTGGATCCTTGGGAACAGACTAAAGCAAAGACACAGCGAGACTCCCTAAATGGAATGCATTGTGAAGGTCAGGTTATAAGAGAAACTTTTACACTGCAGTCTGCTTCTCTACAGTGCTGACTTGGTTTTTGATGTAGACATGTCCACTGTCTGCTGGGATAAATGCTATTGGGGATCTTGAGATGTCTTGCTTCCAGTTGTTATATTATGGGATTTTTCTTTTATTTGTTGACAAAACCAACCACCTTCTTTAACAGAGAATGGGTTTTTCCAGTGAGGCTTTAGTAAGATGCCTCTACTGCAGTTTAAAAATGGCTCTAAGGCTTTGCTTGCATATTTTAATGCTCCCTGAATTCAGATATATTAGAAAGTAAAACTGTTGATTTGGGATTATGACTTTGAAGTGAAGATTAAGCATGTACTTTAACACTTTCTAGAATTAATATGAGAACATGGGATTTCACATTTATCTTCTGGTTCTGGTGTGAGATTGTCTACTGTATTCCAGATTAAAGTAAAAAAGAGGAAAACACAGGTAAAGGTAGTTTCCACAAATCTGTTTGATTCTCCTCTTTCTGAACTAGATTATGCACTCAGTTTCAGCCAAGAGACATTTCAGAAGTTACTGATCCTCAACTCAGATGACTGTGTTGTCACTTCTTGCCATAGCAGGGCACAGACTGTAAGCTTGCTTGCTTGAAATTGCCCTGAAAAAAGATTGATAAAGATGGGGAGGCTTCCCTAGAGAGCCTGGGAGCAGATTAAGAAGTTGTTCCTAATTTTCATCCTATCTGAGAGTAGATGGTTTAACATACGCAAGAATGGGGATAGAAAATGTTATCATACTGGGTACAACTTAGTTTGGGACAGCAAATGTAGGTAGCTATTCCTTACATCTGCCAAGTGTTTGCCTGTAGGTCAGCTTAGGATGACACTTCACATTACTAGTGCCTGCTAAGTGGTGAGAAGCCTGCTGTGCTACCAGTCTGAGGAGAGAAATATTTGAGGGACCTCTTCAGTATCAGCTAGTCTTTTCTAAGTGAAAAGCAGTAACATCTTTCCTAAAGATCAGCATGAAGTATAGTAAAATATATATACATACAAGAAAAGAATGCCTGAGAGTCAGGAAGTCTGCATCATGACTTTGTTATTTAATTTTAGCTGTTGAAAGGTAAAATATCTATTTTAAGCTACTTAGGTAGCCTTCTTCTGTAGCTTATGGAAAGTGATAAGCACTGCCAGAAGGAATGAGTATTACTGTGTCTATCTCACTCCTGTTGACTAAAGAGGGATTATAGGCATCTAATTTCAACTACTTGCTGAAGCTTGGACTGTTACAAGTAGGTGGTGTGAGTTTGTACTGAAATTTAGAATTTG